>JAAGKR010002597.1:0-90356 GCA_011419295.1 Clarias macrocephalus | reverse complement strand
CAAGTCCCGTTTTGACTTGAACACCCCTTATATATTCTGACTACATAAATGGTGTATTAAAATAATGTCCAAACACAGACAAAAAAAAAAAAAAAAGTCTAACTGAAACTGAAACTCCTCAATTCAAGCATTAATCTCCAGTTCCTGTTATAGGAATCACAGCCTTCAGCTACACAGTGTAGTTTAGTCCATGTTTATACTGTAGATTAAATTAAGTCTTAATGTGTCCTAAACCACGTCATCAAGTCAGAGTCATATCCCTGAAATACTGGATGCGGTTTGAGGCAGAAATTCAACTGCAGATCAAGATAAAAAAAAAAAAAAAAAAAGTCTGACGGTACTTGATGTAATATTGTGTAAATATGAAACTCCATTAAGCTTTTAGTGAACTTTGGAGGCTTTCAGTGTTCTTGTGCTTGTTCTCGCTCGCTCTCTCTCTTGTTGCTCTCTCTGTGTCTGGCCTATTGGGGGCGCTGCAATACACACTTTAGGTGAGGCTTCTTACCACACAGTTGTTTCAGTTGGTACAATAGTGATGACACACCTGCACACACACACACACACACACACACACACACACACACTTGCATATGTGCATATGTTCATCTTCTTGTTTTTCTCGAGCAATGTTCATTTTTTTTACCACATTGCCACGGTGAGCATTTACCTTCTTTACATTTGCAAGAATACATTTTTACGCATCCACATTTTGCTGAGATTTGGTCTGATTACTGATATCATCCATAATAAGATGAGATGTCAATAATAAATGTGCATAACTCTACGGAGAAATATTACAGCTTGCTGTTATTGTGATGTTAATTTCAGTAATTAAGTGTTGAATTTCTGTATTTTATATATATATATGCTTGAACACTTGACTTATAGGGATAAATTTTATTTTATTATTTTTTTTAATTAAACTTTATGCTAATTGGCCTTCAATAAAGTGGTGTATTTCATTTACTTTAGCTCGTTTAGACTTGATTAGTTATATTTCTAGTACAGTTTAATATGTTGCTGAACTTTGTTTCAAATACACAGAGCCATAATGAAAATGTATATTTATAATTAAACTCCTTTAAATAAATAAAACTCCAGGCTGATTATATGATGTATGATTTTTTTACACACAACCCCTTAAAAAAAAAAAAAAAAAGGCCGGATTTCTCAGGGTGAATGGGAAGTTTTATTTAACAAAGCGTTAACTTTAATATGACACCTTGAGGTGTTATATTAAATGTCATATTAAAAAATAAATGTATCTGTGGAAATATGAAAGCTGCATAAAGTGAGCAGAGTCTGGAGGCAGTGATGGAGTTAAAGAGGTGAAGGAGAGACAGCGATTGAATGAATAAAACTTTAGGGTTTCAAATCATCAACGAATATTTATTTATCATTTTTTTTTATACATCTCGAAAAGAATCATAGGTGGAGTTTCAACCAGAATAAAGTAGAGAAAATGAGAGAAGGGAATGCATTTCTAAGCAAATCAGAGCATCACCAGCTTTTTGCACGACGCCTCGATCTTTGTGTAGCTCGAGAAATATGAAAAGTTAACGAAGCGAGGAATGAGTGTCAAGGTTAAAAGGTTAATAAAAGGCAGGGATCAATTTTTAAAAAAAGGAAGAAAAGAGAAATAGAATAATAATAATAATTTAAAAAAAAGCAGTTCGTGACTCACAAAGGATTTTATAACCTCAGCAAACGGCGGCCCTAAACATAAACGCTGTGAGTACATCAAGCCAAGGCTTTTAGACACTCAGGCCAAGACGAGGGTGATAACGGCGCAGGCTGTTTGCTGTTTACCACTTACTGCCGTGTGAGGAGCCGCCGAGCTCCTGGCTTATTTAACATCAGTGCCTCCAGCAGAGTGCTCTCTCTTTCCTAGCATTTGATCTCATATTGTAATCCCAGTTTTTTTTTTTTTTTTTTAAATAATTTATGGGAGACGGCATCTCGTTAAACACTAATTTATACATGTCTGGAGAAATGCAGACACAATACAGTGAAATTCCCTAATAATAATAATAATAATAACAATAACAACACCAACAACAATAATAACAACAATAATAATAATAATAATAATAATAATAATAATAATAAAAAACGGCTTTTTCTAATACATAAAGCTGAAATGTAATAGTTGTACTTGTGGTTTGAGTTATAATGAGCTATATTTAGAGAGCAGTTGCGTAAGTGCATGCATGTGTGTGTGTGTGTGTGTGTGTGTGTGTGTGTGTGTGTGTGTGTGTGTGTGTGTGTTTTGCGTATTAACTCAACACTCAGTGATTTCAAAACTCACAGATTCACAGAGACATTTCGTGCGCAATAAATACAGTCATCTTTTATATCTTGGCTTGTGACTGCTCCAGATTTCAAGGTGCATTTGAATATTAGTTGGAGTTAGAGAGAGGTTTGATATACAGCGCAGCGCTTTCTTTCCGAAACACTTTCTATGAAGGTTAACCTGTAACGCACCCGTAACCAGGTAATAATATGTTTATAAGGCGTTATACAATGAAGTGATTTAGGATCAGGGATTATAAACATATTATAAACATATTATTATATTCTTAAACACACACTTTCAGGAATGGCTTCATATGTAATTATATGGCTTAGAAAATGTGATTATTAAAAAGAGAGGTATTAGCTTTATTTATAAGGCTTTATGAACTGTTAACGGAATGCATCGTGGTAATTATATTTTGCTAATACTACAGAAATCCAGGCTTGGTTTGCTTTGGTTGAAACCCATAAACTTTTACATTTGTGAGTGACAGATATACTGTGTAATATTATGAATATATAAATAATTGCTAAGTTGCAAAAATTCAAATGAACAATGCTTTATTTCCTAGACGAGCACTACAAAACTGTTTTTTTTTAGAAATTGTTTTGTTTTTTACGGTTTGTCATTTTGAGAACTGTTTCGTGGTGTTATACTGTACAGTATATGGTCTTGTAGTAACAGTATAGTGAATAAATCAATAGAGCTCTAAATTGTATTAATTAAAAATAGTTATATTAAAAGCTTATAAATAAATTCATTATGTGATGTGATATTTGTCTGTGCATATTGTTCCCACTGTGCTTTCTTCATGAACAAAATTTCTTTGTCAAGCCGATTCAAGGGGGGAAAAATTATAGAGGCGGTATGAATTTCTTAAACACTAGAAGTAAATTCCGTGGCTGCCTTCCTTCACTTCAATGCATCCATTTTTATTCTTGAGATTCACAAAAAAAAAAAAATCCAGGAATTATCTAAAAAAAAAAAAAAAAGAAGAGAAAAAAAAACCCTGGCTAAATAAACTAATCTTGTTTTATAATGATGCCACACTTACACAGACTTCTCATTAAATAACATTAGCAAGATCACAAAAACACACAACGATGCGCATACAAATCATACAATGCACATCATAAACACCTAAAACTGAAGGATTTACATTTGCACTCAACATCAAGGGTTGGAGGGAGAGAGAGAGAGAGAGAGAGAGAGAGAGAGAGAGCTCTTGACTTTTCACAGATCTGCGCTGAAGATTTGAGTCAATTTGAGTTCTCATGCACTTTGTTAGCTCTTGGCTAACACTTGATACACAGTGTCAAAGGCAGTGTGTGTGTATATATATATAAAACACTCTTCTAAATTGTTTCACTTGAAAAATTATTAGGTAATGTGCTAGGAAAGAATACATTAAAAAAAAATGAAGACCAGTAGCATTCATGTCTAAATTTCACATTTAGACCAAAAGAAAGAAAGAAAGAAAAAAAAGAAACCCTATAAGACAGATCTTTGTTGGAAATGTCCCGCTAAGTTGCACAAAAATCAAGAGTAAGATCGAAAAATAATGAAATCTAGATTAGCATTTCGATACAGGCTGTTCTCGCACATCATTTTTGCTTCAAAGAAGGGAAAGATAAATGATGGTGCCATTAAAAGTGAACTAATTAAGGAATGCTTCTTTTAAAAACTCATTAACGGCCATCTCATTTACATAATGATGCATATTAATTAAGTTTTAATGAATCCAAGCTTCAATCAAGTCACTTTTTGGCTGCGGAACAATTTTGACGAATGAAAAAAAAAAAAAGAAAAAAAAAAGGGAAAGGCGACAACAATGCTCTCAAAGCTGTTTTTCATTTCGAACAACAGCAAAGATGTCTTCATTTTTTTCGGGAGCACGGCGTCTTGTTTGTTGCATGTTAATTACTAAAAGGGAAAAATGTTCGGGGCCCACACAGAAGATCCTGAGGAAACATACATGTGTGTGTGTGTGCTTGGAAGTACGCGTGCAAAAAAGTGTCATTTTTACACTAATCTTATATAATTGGAGGAAAGAGGCGTCAGAGTGTAAATTCATTAACACGAGAAAAGAGCATTTAATTACACTGACGTGGAAAATATTAAACTTTCAGCTTGCGGGATGTTAAGATCATGACTTCTTATACAATTTAATTTCATCCGCTCTTTACAGAATGGTGTCGAATTAGACATACGCACATTACGATGATGTTAGGATGATTAAAAATAAATAAATAAATAAATAAATAAATAAATAAATATATATATATATATATATATATGACACAGTCATTTGTGGGATTGTAATTTATTTTATTTAGGGGACGGCGCAGTGGCTTTATGGTTAGTGCTATGGCCTCGCATATCCAGGGTCGAGGGTCCAATTCCGAATTCAGGTCTGTGTGCATGTGTTGTTCATCCAGGTACTCTGGTTTTCATGCATGGTCCAAAAACAGGCAGATTAGGTTAATTGCCATTTCCAAATTGCCCTTAGTGTGTGTGCCCTATAATGGATTGGTACCCTGCCTTGTGCTCTAAGTCTCCTGGGATAGGCTCCAGGCCCCCGTGGCCCTGTACACAGGATAAGCGGCATGGATGATGAAAGATCTCTTTAGGGGACAAAAATGGTAACTACTCCATATGATACAGTATGACAAGGTCAGTGGAGCATTTATGCTTAGAGTATGTGTATAAACTTGTGTGTATGTACACGTTGTTGATTTAATTTAGTGCCTTTTTGCACACTTTGGCACCCACATTCCAATTCTCTGGAAGAGTTATTAACACTGTTCTTCCAATGAAAAATAAAAACAATCCCGTTGCTCCTAAATTGTCCATTGGGAGTCAGTTGGGTTGAGATCTGGTGACTATCTGGGCTCCTGTCCTGTAGATCATCTTGGAAGCTACAGTAGGAAACCCATCATGATAGAAATGTTTCTTTAAGAGCTGAGGATCCTGAAGGTGATCAGTCAAAACTTTACTGTAGGGGAATTTACGCCCATTATTTCCATCGATCCACATCCATTCGCTTGATGTCTCTCCAATATGATGGCCAGTTGCTGCTTGTTTCTCAGTGATTTCATGAAAACTTAAAGGAAGGAGATAAAGGATCAGTGGCAATGATTCAAAATGTCAGATTTGTATTCGGTAGCTGTTCATGGAAACTTTCTAAATGGAGCCAAAAGAGGTGCTGATACAAGCGAAATAGGCTGGAAAACACATAGCATAGAGATCAGATAAATATTTTGTTTGGCCAAATGGACTATTTGGTACGTTCTTTGAAAAGAAATGTCCTGGTGAGCTTAGCAATACTGGATGATTTACAGAAATTCTGTTATTGGTGAAGAAACATCCTTCTACAACATTTAGCCAAGTCAAGAGCACTCTGGAGGAGGAGGGATGGGACGATGAATCATGAAGGTAAATACAGAGCATGGGGAACACTCAGGAACAGAAATGCCAGACTAGAGTTTGGTAAGAAGAAAAACCCACGGCCAGAAGATTAACTTGTACTGGAATGATAAGGAGAAGAGAAGAATATGGAGCAGGAATGGAAGGGCTCAAAGGGTCCAAAGTGTGCCGCAGTCAGACATGGAGGACGTGATGTTATGGCATAGGCATGTATCGCTACCAATGGAACTGGGACACTGATGCATATTGATGAATCTGAAGTAACAGGAAGAATGCCGAAGTATATAGAGCTCTACTTCCTGCCTCCTTCAGTCCAAATCTGCAAAACTCACAGGATGTTGCTTCACAGTACTTATAATAATAATAATAATAATAATAATAATAATAATAATAATAATAACAACCCAAATCAAACTGCAAACGCAATCCAAGGCAAAGAGATGTTACAGAGTCACCTGACCTCAAGCCACCCGAGCTGCTTTCCCACTTCATACAGTATATTATATGCACCGCAGTTCAGCATCATCATTTAATGACACGTCTTTTGTCACAACCTTGACACCATCGTTCAGTGCTACGCGTCTCAGCACGCGCTCCGTGGATTAGGGGTCAGTGACAAGCGTGTAAATGAAACGCCGAAACAGATGCTTGTTAATTAGGAAAAATGTGACTGACACGATTTGATGAGCGCGGCTACATTCGTCCCATGCCACACAGCAGCTGTTGTCACACACACCATGCTGTGGGCTCCTTTTCCCAGAATCCCACTGGGTCGCTGTGCCCTGCCAGGCTCGAGCAGCGCCAAAAACCAGACTGCATGCAAACACCGAGTACTCCTCCTCTCTCACCTTCAACACACCACTCCTTCCATTTCTAGTGTGTTGAACTGGCTTCCTGTCTCTCTCTCTCTCTCTCTCTCTGTGTGTGTATTCACACTTCGCTGTATAACTGTGTGATTTCGCTCGTGTGCTTGTTTGTGGCCAAAAAAAATGTCTCCGACTTTTCTTCATTTCTATTTCTCGTACACAAGCAGAGGATTGCGGATTCCTCGGGTTATGCACGTTTTTTTTTTTTTTTTCCAGAGATGTTTTGATTCAGTAAAGATGAACTAGTGCATCATCCTTAGTCTTAATTTTAGGCTCATTTTTATAAACATAATGTTCTGTAAGCGCTGCAAATACAATGCGTTTTTAAAAAAAGAAAAAAAAAAGAAAAAAGAAAATAGGTAGACCGTGCTGTTTTATATATTCAGTTTTGCAACAATGGAAACTTTCTTTAAAAGGGAAAAAAAATAATCAAATGGAGGAAGTAAGCATCACAGGCAGGTAAAGCCGTATCTGGGGGCTCTACCGTACAGATGCTCTTCGCTTGCCTTCTTTGAAGCATTTAAATAGGGCATGTGTGTATTTCAGTCCGGCATCCCCCCTCCTACGCCTGGGACTTAAGGTGTTTCAACAATAGTGTTTGGCACAGAGAGAGAGAGAGAGAGAGAGACCAGAACCACTTTTCTCTTCTGCTCAAATCCCACCAGAGCACACTAAAGGTATCAAAACAAAGAAAAAAAAAAACAGCAAGAGAGAGAGAGAGAGAGAGAGACGGAGAGAGAGAGAGAGCGAGAGAGAGAGAAATAAACCCAAATGCCTGCCTGATGAATAATTTGAATGAGGAAATGAAGTAGACACTAGGAAAAAGGATAAAACCCGGATACAATTAGGTCAGCATACACAATGCGCAGCTTATCTCTCGCTGTCGAAGCTCTTTCTCCTATCTTAGGAGCAGTTAAATCTCAGATACCCTATACATTTGCTTCGCCGCAGTCTGATCGCCCGAGAGTTCAATTCCGATCATTATTCGGGAGATGATATACCCTCGTCCTGAACAAATGATATTCCCGTTCTTAAGCTCCTCTCACGTAGTGACCGAGGTCTAACTGATCTGTGCCAAGGTTCCCAAAAAAGCATGGCAAAAGTTAACATGTCGAGAAAGTCCGATGCTTGTTTTGGCACCAGCTTCGCGTCGTGATGCTTTCGGGAAACCCGACCCAGATTTCTGAGCAGGGTCGGAGACAGGTTCAATGAAGCTTTATAGCATATAAGGTGTAGCGGCGGAGGAGGAGGAGGAGGAGGAGGAGGAGGAGGACATGGCAGGGTGTGCTTTTTAAGGGAGAATAATCAATGACAGAGTGATGGAGTGATACCGAGCAGATACTGAAGTTGATTACCTTTTCATTTTGGGGTTGGGATTTTATTACTCTTATGGCACGTCATAATTAATTGGTGTTTAATCAATCAAGTTTAAATAGACGTATTTCTGTCGTTTTATGGTAAAACAGTCATTCCGTCACAACCTCGCTTTTAGCTCAGGTAATAGGACACAAAAAGCAACTTTTCATGTTGCAAAACCAAAACCAAAAAAAAAAAAAAAAAAACAGTGTTAGAAAAACTAATGTTAGCTTCCGGTTCACTTGTCTGACTTTTAAACATGGGTGACAATGGAGACTCCTTCCATAAATGATGAACACAGAAAATGTCACCATATCTAAAAAAAAATATACATAAAAAAATGTGTTTATCCGGATTGTCTGCCATTCATGTCCGTTTGTTGGTTGTTGCTCTAAAAAAGTTGAATGTATTAAAAAAAAAAGTGTTAATTATAAACCAGGGTTGTTGTTTCTGACCTTGAACTTAATTGAGTAGTGGCTACTTTTAGCAAAACCAACATTAATTATTTATACTAGCATTTCCTAATTAGATTTGAGGGACATTTAAGTCAAAGCAGGACTTTTGAACAAAAGGTTATGAGAGAAAAAACTTGCTTTATCTGCAGTATCTATATAATCTACACTAATGCACTTATCTCAGTGTTTCACTAGTGTTTGAGTTCATCAAGATAGAAAGTGTTCTCATGATTCTACAACACATTTGTGCTGGCCTCCCAGGAACTCCTTTAATGGGCCAGATATGTGGACATGGCTCGGACCGAAGTCAGGACTGTACGGGGGGATATACAGGCAATAACTTCCTGTAACGCGCAAGCGGTGTTGGTGAATGATTGTGTGTACAGTTCACACAGACAGACGTGTCTCTTGTGCAAATTGGCAACAAGTTACCTGTTCATTTTCAAGGATCAGGCGTTCCACTTGTTGAATGATTGCAGAAATGATTGCAGTGGGCTCTGAGCCACCTCGTAATTCACGGAGGTACAGCCATCTTTAAAACATCTGCACCGTTCAAATGTTTTACTGCCGCTAATACTGAGTCTCATCAGCGTACTGTGACTGTAGCCTGCTGTAAATTCATTTATTTATCTTCTATACTGTATACAGGGGGCCTGTTGCCTGTCCCAGGAGACTTTGGACATGAGGACCGGGACACTCTGGACTGGGTGCCAATCCATCACAGGGTGCACACACACACACACATACATCTAATTTGCAGGTCTTTAGACGGTGGGAGGAAACCATAATACCCGGAGGAAATCCACGAAGAACATGCAAACTCCATGCGCAAAAACCCGAGGCGGGAATCGAACCCTCAACCCGTGCAAAGCCACCTAAGTGACCTTACACACTCATCTTGAGTTCTTCTTTATACCATCAGAAGAATCTCTCAATTTCTCTCCCACAACGGCCACTCGGGTGCTTGTCCGATCCCTTTTCATTTCACGACTGGACTACCTCAGTTTGCTTCTGTCCGGTTCTTCCTCTGTCCACCATTCGAATGTGACCGCATGACTTCTTATCAAGCTTCTCCCACAACACCCCAGTTCCACGATCCCTCCGATCCACCAGCTCTGCTCGACAGATCCAACCATCTCCAAGACGTGCATCTAGATTGCTCTGACTCCTAGGCGGTGGAATGAACGTCTGTGTTTCTGTGTATGGACCTACAGCAAAAATATTACAAAGGATTTCAGATGCTAAGACTATAAGATGCCATAACTATCCAGTGAATGTTTGGAGAAACATCATATACTATAGAAGAGTGCACCAGAGAAATTTATCAGCCAAATAACAAATTAGGAATCGAAGTGAAGATCTGAGGTGCCTAAGTAAGCATGGGGCGTGACGGAACTGCTCGTCTTCTGGTCCATCCTCATCTCTGTATCGAGTTGATCTCCGCTCAGAGCTGTGTGGGGAAAAGCTGGAGGCGAATAAAACTTTTCCAAATTGTCAGTTCCCTGACACAAAGACAGAAAGCAGTGAGTCAACAAAGAGCCTCTACGTATTGAAAAACCCCAAACAGGAAGCAGGGCCTCGTCTCGAGATTGCAGTGGCACATCTCCAGGTGACAAATATGTCAGCATCGAAAAAACCCCGTGGCACAATTATGCCGCCATCGCTCTGAGAGTGGGTGATAGAAGGAGGTGGGGGGAAGGAAGGGGGGGGGGTGCGAGGGAAAGAAAAAGAGAAAGGGAAAGTGAGAGGGGCGCCGCTTTGGTATGAGAAAGTCATCACAGCCCATGGCTTGCGCTGAGAGACAGCCCAAGGGATGCAGCACACTCGTATAACAAAGCTTCCCTCCATCTTGAATACGGCTGAGAACGTTCCAGCTAAATCTGCTGGGTCGCGCTGATCCCCTGGAGGCTCCAACTTCCTCGGGGACCTCAGGGAAAAAAAAAAAGACCTTCATGATGGACAACGCTTGCACATATAATGGGCTTCTCAATGAATTTAGTGCTTGTTATTGTATTTGTGTTGGTAGTGATTATACGCGCAATATTTTAGACATTTTATAGAATCTAGTTACATGAAAATCACTTCCGCGTTGCCGTTCTTTGTTTTAGCGTATTGTGATTAACAATAAGGAGGAAGCGTTTGAGACACCGGAGAGAGAGCAAAAGGCAAGAACCGGAGCGTGTGTTCATCTGCAACTAGGTCAAACCAGCAAAGGAACAAAACACAACAGACCAAGAGTTTGTAGAAATCATTACACGAAAAACAAACTTGTCACTCACTTGACATTCTGTTTTGCCTCCAAAGCAAAGAATAAAAAAATATATAAAAAAAACACACACACACACACACACACACACACACACACACAAA
This sequence comes from Clarias macrocephalus, assembly GCA_011419295.1. Taxonomy (NCBI): domain Eukaryota; kingdom Metazoa; phylum Chordata; class Actinopteri; order Siluriformes; family Clariidae; genus Clarias; species Clarias macrocephalus. The sequence goes on along the minus strand of JAAGKR010002597.1, from coordinate 79,587 downwards.
AAGCAGAATCTCCATTGCAAATCAGCAGCATAGTTGTGAAGTTGGCTGTTTGAAATGCACATCAAATCAGCAGAAAAAGCCAGCGCGTACCTTGTCACTGACATCTGGGGACATATGAAGTTGCGAGTCTTTGTTTTCAGCTTGGCGTGGGGGTGGGAATGGTGGGGGGGGGGGGGGGGGATGTGAGTCTAGAGACATTCATAAAAAATACATACGACTTTTAACTTCTAAAAGAGCATACACAAATCCGTGCATTGCTAGAAGGACAGGGGGGAAGGTTACTGGGAAACATTTCGGAGAACAAAACAAAAACTTATAATCTAAACTAAAGCAGGGCAATGGCAATTTATGGCCATTTATGGCAATGTCTTCACCTTTACGCGGATCATCAGGACCACACAGACTTTCTCACTAATACAGTATCCGGTATGATCAGGTTTGATATCTGATTGATTCTTTAAAAAAAAAAAAAAAAAAAAACACCATGAAATATCATTTATTTATCTATTCCTTTGTTTTTGGTAAACACTTTATCCCAGTCAGTATGGCAGTGAATGTGATCGATCCTGTCCTGGGAGCACTGGATGTGAGGTGGGAGTACGACCTGGGTAGGGCAACATACTCAACGCACTCGCAGGAAAAGATACTCATTTACACCAGGCGTGATTTACCATGTGCACCTACTGGCATGTTTTTGGGAAATGTGAGAAAACCGGAGAACCAGAAGGAGACCCAGACAAACACAAAGAACATGTAAACCACCATGCAGACAGCGAACTTTGGATCAAACCAACAGACTCTGGAGCTGTAAGATGGCAGAAACATACATAAATCATGGTAAATCCATTTTATTGATATATAAATATATATAAAACCTTTGTAGTCCAACTAAGGATTTTGGACGCCAAAGGTGACCATTGTATTTAATTTATTCCTATAAAGTTCAGTAGGACTTCCAGTCAACATTCAAACATGCATCCATTGTCACACTACGGGCAATTTGGGAACGCCAATTAGCCTAATCTGCATGTCTTTGGACTGTGGGAGGAAACCGGAGCACCCAGAGGAAACCCACCAAGCAACATGCAAACTTCATACACACAGCCCATGAGGTGGGAATTGAACCCAGACACTTGCAAGACGAAAGCGTTAACCACTACGCCACAATGCTGCCATTTTATTTATTTATTTATGTATTCATTCATTCATTCATTCATTCAGGCATTCATTTATTTACCTTATAATTAAATCATTTAGGAATCGATATTTAAAGCAATTATTTAAAAAAATACACTAATACAGAAATACAGTTGTTCAATCAATGTTCATCTGAATATAAGGTACACCTGACATACTGTCTAGGTAAACATCTGGTGCAATGCTCTTATAGGAAAATAATCAACAACACAGTGGTGTGATGCTGCCCGGCATAAAGTGGAGTTACTGTTTTATTTCCTCTTATACCAGAGCGAAATGCCAACTATTATAATTCTGCATTGTAGTAAAGAATGGCCCGTCGTATTTATTACTTCATACTTGCATTTAATGTTGGAGAAGGTCTGCGAAACAGTTAACATGATAAAAGCTATAAAGGCATTCCTTTACCAGGCTCTATTTTGTTCCTCTTTTGAATTTAATAAGACAAAAACAAGAAGAACAAGAAGAAGAAAACACACACACACACACACACACACACACACACACACACACACACACACACACACACACACACACACACACACACACACACACACAATTTGTTGTTACCAAGGAAGTGAAGTCCCCATGTCCTCTGTCCCGAAGACTTTCCCATGCTGGAAAACTTATAATAACACACAAGCACAGGAGACTCCTTCCCTACATGTGAAATAAACATTTACTTTACAGAATCCTTCATCATACTGTATACTTAATTATACAATGAGATTTAATAAATAAACAGTTTCATTTGTTTATTGTTATAGCAAAACTGTCCACCACAAAAGTCCCAGTATTCTTAGCTGTTAGAATGGAAACAAAAACCCACATATTGAGACGGTATAAAAGTGTGATTTGTCTTGTAGCCAGAAAGTTGCGGAACGTCTGTTGTGGAAAATCTACAATCTCTAAAACGAGGGTCAAGAAGATAACAGCACTGTGGGAAATCAAATCATTTTTGTCTCATTTTATTTTCTGTTAACATTTATGATGAAGTATTTGTGGGTAAGTTGAAATCTAAATGAGATTAATGACCTGCAAGAGGGCTTCAAATGTATTTTGGGAAAAAAATTTGATGGCCAAAACATAGGGATAAAAAGTGTCTCACCTAGGTGAAAAAGTGATTTCTCCTGATCCTACTTCATTTTTTGTAAATATACATACACATTTATTTTTTAACAGATAAAAAGAAACACATTTGCTAAATACAGTTTCATTCCCTTTTATGTTTAAGCGTCCGGAACTTTTTTGAATTTAAATCTTTCAACGATCTTAACTGTTATTAAGATGAAACTAGGCCAATTTACAGTACATTTCACTTGAAAATACAGTACTAAACTGCTAAATCGTTAAGATATTGCAGCATGAATTTGACATGGTTACGGACACTACAGATCTTTTTTCCTTTTAATCTTTTCCCAAAAACCAGAATGCTTTAATTAAGAAATATATTTTTTACAGATCATATGCTTTTAGAAGCTGAAACTAATAAAAAATACGAATAATTAGCATTTTAAATGATTATTGTTTGAAGCAAGACAGTATGACACTGAAAAATGAGGATTTGTGGGGCGCATATAAAATCATCTCTCCAAAACAGCTGAAGTTAGCAATTTGGCATTTTTTCGGACAGAAAGATTGGTCACATACAGTAGATGTGGCATAAACTTCAGAAGTAGTTTATTTGAAACACACGTTTTCTGTAATATGTGTATAACATACATACGTACATTCAGTACCTGTGCCCCAAGCGCCCAAACTACGTTTTGTGCCGAGCTGCAGCTTATAGAGACGTATCTTACCATCCACCATGTTATATTCAACCGAGAAAGAAGAAAATAGAGAACGCTAAAGCACCTTGAAGTGATTGGCGGTTTGTAGGATAAAGTGACTGAGCACCTTACCAAGGTCACATCCAAGGAGAGCACAGCCAATTACTATGCAGATCAGAGCTGGATGCAGTTTAGGGGGATTGCTCCGATGCAATCACATTAGCTGGCCAGAGAGGAAGCGGCTGTCTGACCTCAATCACAGGAGGCTGAAGAAAAGAAGAGAGGAGGAGAGGGGAGGATGGAGGAGTGCGAGGGCAGGTCTGTTTTCTCTCCCCTGAACCACTTTTCTGTCATCTTGGCCATGCACGTGATTAACAAACCAAACAATACAGCCGAGCTTGTATGCAAATTCATGACAATGGAGAGGGGTGTACACCGGGACTGATTTAGCTTTTTTTTTTTTTTTTTTGGCAGAGTAAAAAAGCCTCAGTGCAGCAGAAAGACAAAATGTGAAATGGGTCACACTCTGAGATTGCATTCAGTATGTTTATGGAGTGATTGCTTAGTCTAGCACTAATTTAATATAGCTCTAGTTGGTGGTTGTTGTTCAATCGATCAAAGAGTCACTGTACACTAGGGATGATATTGAATATGAGGAAATTAATATGTTCTAAATACTTTTATACAGTAAATAAGAGTTTTTTTTATTTATTATTATTATTTTTTAACAACCACAATTATAAAAAAAAAATCATGCTTAGTAATGATTTTGCCTGGTCTGGGTCACGATGGGTTAAATTAAACTTGTTTGTTTGCACTTTTTGAACAACATTTGTTAGAAAATATAACAGGCACATACAAACAAAATCGTTGATTAAATCGCTAATTATTACCAATTATTGACTCAAATCATGTACAGTACTGTGCAAAAGTCTTGATTCTCCGGACACATTTCTTCATATTAACTAAATGAAATTAAATGATATGGTTTAAATGACATATAATGACATAAATCAGATACAATTTAAAAAGTGCTTGTTTATGTATCAACCTCAGAAGCAACCTCGTTTCCCCTCTCGTCTGTTCCAACCACTCAGAATTCATCATCACCAGTATACAGTACTAATCATCTGTCATCATCTGCACCTGTTTCTCATTGGGTCAGGCCTTAAATGAGATGTTTTTTCAATGATTCTTAGGACACTGTGTGGTAGGTTAGTTGGTAGGCAGGCTGGTACAACTATTATTATTGTCGTTGTATATACAGTATAAAGTTTCCCAGAGAGGTCTCATCTACATTAGGAAATCCCATCTAGGATGTACCTGTATTGCTGTCTCACACCCAGTATTCTCAGCACCCGCTGAACAAGATGAAAGGTGAGAGAGAGTGTGAGAGAGCAGCGTTGACATGTTCTTTTGGAAGGAGTCTCCAGTGTTGATACTTGAAAAGTTGTTGGCTGTATAATTTTGCGCCTTGTCAATGATGACTTTCCTATTATGGTTCATTCCTTACACAAACCTCATGTAGACACCGGATATCCATACAGTACATTATTGGATTTCATTTCCGAAACTTGCCGCATGATAGAGTCGAGAGATTTCAGCATCGCCTCTGTAAGCGCAATCGGGTCGAGAGCAGAGAGTCTATCGTCTTTTTTCGGATTCGACCGATGCGTGTATGTGTGCAAATATACCCCGTCTGCTTCTGCAAGGTGTAGCTAAGAGGCGTCTGATTATCATGGCCGAAGTAGGAAATGAAGAAAAAAATCAAAATAAATAAAAAAATCTCACTCAAGCCCGGTGTCCCGTAATGGAATCTGCATGGCGTGCATGCATAAATCACAGGGCGTTTTCATATGCATAATGTCTTCTCATCCTGTTTCTTTCCAGGAGATGAGAATCATTGAGGGGGAGGAATGAAGACTTAAGGGGTCTGTGTCGGGGGGGGGGGGTTCTTTTTTTTTTTTTAACCCCCCTTTTTCACCCTTCCCTTTCTTTCGTATTCTTCAAGAAGAAACTGTCTTTAATGCTTCTAATCTATTGTGCTGACAGCGTAGCAGTGGTGAGATGTTGCGATGGGAGATCGCGAGGTGTTTGGCAGACAGCTGCTCTTACTGTATGTGTGTGTGTGTGAGAAAGAGAAAGAGAGAATTTGAGAGAGAGAGAGAAAAGGAAAATGGGAGAGAGAGAGAGAGAGAGAGAGAGAGAGAACGTCTCGTCTCGAGCATGTCCGTGGGACTTTTGGGAGATTTGAGAGAAGACAGGCTTTTTTTTTTCCTTTTTTTTTTTTCCTCTCGCTTTCTCTCTCCTCCCGGGCTTTGTTATGTTAATGCGCCTGGATGTTGCAAATTCATAGTGATTTTTCATCTGGCGAGTGACGGGAGATAAAAGGGAAGTGACGAGGTGTCTTGATTGTCCTCAGTGTTGGGCTGTGACTGCTAACAAGGCTGCACATTGTACTGATGCCATTTCCAACCACCCCCCATTTGCATCTCCAAGCCTGCACTTTATCCTTAACCCCCGCCTAAAAGTTTATGCCCCCTCATTAGAAGAAGAAGTGGTGTAAGATTAAAAATGTGGCAACGCTTTTATTTCCGAAAGGCCTCTCTCTCTCTCTCTCTCTCTCTTTCTCTCTCTCTCTCTCTCACATGAGCTGTAAAAGCAGATGTTACAGACCGTCTGATGCTATATTTATTCCTCTGCTCTGGTGGCAACGCTCACTTTTTCTTTCTTTCTTTTTTTTTTTTTTTCTTCCTGAATATGAGCTGCTATATCAGCACAAGGTAACCGTTCCTTAATGACATTTGCATTTTTATCTTGAGAGATTCCTCAAACGTTTGCGTTATTGAGGATTTATGGTGACACTCTTCGCCCCGTATTCCATCAACTTCAATCATAAAGGCGGCACTCCATAACTCAGCGCAAGATGAATCTGCCGGCCCCTGGAATAATTAAATAGTGGGATTTTTTTTCTCTTTTTTTTTTCATTCATACAGAAGCTCGGGATAAATCATTTTGTTTATGCGAGCTTAGGCCTTGAACATGGTGTCGTCTCCGGAAAGGAAAGCTCGAGGTGAAAGTTAAGTGCAGTCCATTACGTTCGCACGAGACAATTTAAATGTCTGTAAAAAAACAAAACAACAACAACAAAGTGAAGGTGATGGACTGTTAGTGACATGATTCCAATTCCGAACATAGATTGTATACAGATGCTAATAAGATAATAAAATGTGCCTAATTGTTCCGAGTCCATCATCATTGCCTCGAATGGAGGCGTCTAGTCCGGTGTCCCGTCTCTGGACTGGACGCACGGTAACACTGCGAGTGCAGTGCAGTGCAGTACAGTACAGTACGGTACAGTGAACGCACTTACACATGCTCTTACGAGCGGAATAATTGATGCTACACTCCCGTGGTATTGTTTATGGATGTATAGGAAGATAATGCACCGATTAATAATACATACGATTTAATTCCTGCCCCCCCTCCTGACACTGAAAGGCAGAAATAGCAATGGAGTATAATTAAGAATCCATTACAGGAAAATGATACATCCTGCTTAACATTGAGGAGAAGATGCAGTGCAATAAAGGGAAGACTATCTGAAGCTGAAGGAGGATCTAATCACGCTGCTGTAGAAAGTGAGGCATGAGGAGGAATTTTAGGAGAAGCTGGGGACGGAAAGCAGTTAGTTAGCTACTGTACCAATGCTGAAAAACAGAACGACATGGATACTGGATGCATATATAAAGATGCAAGACATTGTGGATGTACACGCATATATAGGATAGATCGATGGATAGCGAAGTAGGTACCACAAAGCTAAATCCCTGAGAGCGTTGCGATGCGCTCTTCTCTTGTCTTCTCTTCTCTTCTCTTCTGGGCGCTGATTGATTTTCATACACATGCAGGATCTTGTCAGCAACCCCACCACTTAACGCGCTTAATCGTTTTAGCCAAGGACCATTTGTTAATTTGCACGCCGGTTTGGACGATTGCCCCCGACGTCCCCCAAAATAAAGCTCCTAAATAAAGTGTGCAAGCGGCGCGCCGTCCAGCCGATCTCCCTGGCACCTCCCTTCATCTCCCTTCATCTCGATTCTTTAATGAGAGAAATCATAAAAACCCGTCCTTGGCGTTTGAGACGATGCCAGATCTCGTCCGGGCTTCGTGCTTAGCTCCTCGTCATCTGTTCTTTGTCGCGGCGCTGAAATGATTCGCATCAAATAACGCAGAAAATGTTATTCCCTTCAAATAAGTGGATCTTCAATAAAATAAGCAAACACGAAAAAAGGTTCATCGGCTGCCACCTCCGAGTACCCAAAATCCCTCTTCCCAATTCAAACGATGATGCCCTCTCAGAGTTTAAGAAAAAAAAGAAGAAGAAGAAGAAGAAGAAGAAAAAAAAGGATGTTTTTAACGACGGGGAAAAAGGGATCGAGCTGGCTTTTTAATAGACGAGGATTTGAATATTCAAATGAACATTTGACTGATCTTTTGTTTGAGTCTCTTTCCGTCTCTGGTTATTAGACCGAGAGCCTGAAAAACTTTCTGGTGTTTTTTTGGCAAATTGTTCCACAATTGACTTTACACCATGGGGAACTTTAATCACGGTTTGTTTGCTTTCACTCATTTCCATTTAGTTCTCTCCAAGAAACTGTGAGTTGAGGTTTTGAGCAAACTTCGGGGTCTTGCAGCTCCAAAGGGTTTTTTTCTTTTTCTTTTTTTTTCCGGAAAATCGTGATTGTGTTTACAGAGATATAATTGGGGCAGCTCCTGTAAAATCTCAACGCTACAATAAAACTTTTGTTTTCACTCCTCTGTGGAAACTGTTAATTTTCTCAGAAAATGTTCAAGTTTTCCAACAAAGTTTCTTTTTTTTTTCACCCTAAATATAACATTATCTTCAGCAGTACAATGCCGTTTCCAATGAGGATGTCCATTAACGGTCCAGTCTGGTCTGACTTGTAAAAAAAAAAAAAAAGCCCAATAAGACACATTACTGGTCTAGTTTTTGGTGATTCTTGCATGGTCCGCCTTGACTTGCCTCTAAATAGCATCTGTTTTTGGTCCATCTTAGTTTTGTCGCTTGTATATGACCACAACAGTTGTATTTTACATTTTAAGCAGATCTATTAAAAAAAACTTTCACTCAGTCAGAATTTAAGTCTTTTACAATCAACAACCAAAAAAACTATTCTGTCTTTTGAACTGACTCATTGGCATAAAGCTATGAGTTCTTACAAGGGGTGTTCAGGTCAAACCGGGACCAGATCAAATTTCCCATGAATGAAGGCGTATAGAAGAAAACAACTCATGATTGACATTTACAGAAGACTTCAAACGCAGTACGGTGTGATGAGACTCTTAGCCACAGTAAAACAATAGTGACGGAAAGTTTGAGTCATTTTAGTGACTCGGTTCTTTGAATCTCTTAATCAAAATGAACGAATCTTTCTTTGAGTCATTTAGTTCATTTCGTTCTTTTGACCAGAAATAAAAATAAAATGTTACATTTTCAATAAACAGACCCCCAACACGTCTACATATACAGATTTTGGTTATAGTTCCATACCTGCAGGATATTATTATAAACAGAACGAGCAGCTCACCATCATATCTTCTAGTCTGAGTCGTTTGTTCTTTTGAATCTATTACACTACATAGCGTCTATGGGAGTCACGTGACAAAAGAACGAACGACTCGGGACTTGGAAGATTCGTTGAGAACCGTTCAATTCTGTTTCCTGTACGTAACCTGCGGAGGTTTTGCGATGATTTGCGCATGCGCGCCCAGGAGAAAATGAACGAATCACTCTCCGAGACTACTCGTTCTTCTGAGTCACGTTAAAGATTCGTTTGAAAAGAACCAATCGTTCATGAATGTCCCATCACTATAAAACAATAACGAGGTGACTCGGCGCCCACTGCAGTCGTTTCCATGAGCATTCAGTGATCTTTGAAAATAGACAGATAATTTGTCACCAACTTGCAGAATAGGTGCATCAGTGTGTGTGAACTGTGCATACAACCATTCTTGCATATTACAAGGAACTCGACCGGGAGTTATCGCCACGTCCCCTGTCAAACCCCTGTCCTGGTCTCGTTTCAAGCCATTTCCACATGTTTGGGCCAGTAAAGGAGTTCCTGGGAGGCCGGCGTTTCAGACATGAAGCAGTAATAACAACAACAATAATAATAATAATAATACATTTGCTTTATTATGCACTTTATATTTGAAGCAAATCTCAAAGTGCTACGAATTATTTCAACCCAGAAACTGTAATAAATAGACAAGTTTTAAGACCAGATTTAAAATCATCATCAACAGTCTGTGGCATCCTCACATACTCTGGAGGAGTCTAGGATCATAGCTCTGGTGTACTGATAAAACGTTCTAAGCAAGCACTGGTGAAACACTGGGATAAGTGCATTAGTGTAGCAGCGGATTATATAGAGAAAATAAAGGGAATTTTCCTGTTTTCCAAAAGTCCTGGTTTGTTTTTAACTCTCCCTGTAGAAATCCTAAAACAGTTGAAAAGCTCAATGCATACTGTATGCTAGCTACTGCCTTTCTGAGGCTAATGATTTAGCGAGCTAAAAATACAGCTAATACAGACCTGGGAGATGGAAACAAGGCAAAAAATAGCTACAACATCAAGATTTTCCTCACATGTGTTGGTGTGAGGAAAGACAACAAGCGCAACAATTACAGTGGAAATGCGTTTAGCCTTAACTGCTAATCAAATTGCAGCCGTTTTGGAAAAAAACGCACACAAAAAAAAAAACACCAGCACCACCACCACCACCACCAACAACAACAACACCACCACCACTGTGTGAGCTTCTGAATTCTGAGCTATCACATTTTCCACGTACGAATTAGTGAATAGTAGACAGATATTCCTTTCCTGGGGAATATTGCCTTTTTAAACGGAGAAAAACAAGACTATCTACAAAATTCCCACTGGGAAAAAAAAAAAAAAGGCGATGCAAAGAACAAAAAACAAATAACATGTCAGTTCGGTGATATTTCCTGCCATACAGCATCTTATGAATATATTTATCTTGTGTCGTGTGTAAAGCTGTAAAGCCCCAACCTTCATTATTAGTAAGTGCATTTGCATGGCGATATGTCCAGACAGAAATAATGACATTGTCAGGCAGCACAAGGTTGATAATAAAAAAGACGGATCCTGCCGCCTCGCAGCCCCGCCGCCGTGATGAGACCAAGTTCAGTGATGTCGAACAAGTGAATTTTGTGCAGTGATTCAAATAAGGACATCTCGCCCTCAGTTCTGAGATGAGTTAAACAAACCAAGTAATAGAAGCGGGCTCTGTATTAATTATGCCTGAGAGCACTGAGAGTCTGTGAAGTCTTGGGTCTTGATGCGAGTGTGTGTGTGTGTGTGTGGGGGGGGGGGGGGGTGTTGCACTTCACAGCCACTGCCCTTCTGATGGTAGTTTTTTTTTTTTTTTTTGGCTGGTTGGGGGGTGGCTAAGAAATTGATTGATGGATCGCTATTTGCATGTAACTAAAAGAAAGAATTCCAGATGCGTGTGTGTAAAGCGGGAAAGGCGGTGATATCTTTCGCCTTAAACAACATCCTGCTGTAGGTAGGAAACCTGACGGGGTGTGAAACGCAAAGCTCCTCGTGGTTATTCCGAGTTGGCCTTACGAAGACGAAAACTTTAACGTCTTGTTAGATTCGTGCCATAGAAGTGTTTTTTTTCCCGTTTGTTTGTTTGTTTGTTTGTTTGTTTTTGCGCGTATTGTATACGTACTGTAACTATGTGTGCCACCCTTGATGTCCTCTTGTCCTCAATATAAATATGATTTTACTTTATGAAATGTATCCCACTCATTATTATATTTGCAAATCTCTTCGCTTTGTAGGGAGATAAGATTTGAAGTGTTTGTTTTTTCTTTTTTTTCTTTTGATGCAATGAGACTCGACCTTCCAGTGTGACAGAAGACAGCGACTTGACGAAGATGCGTGATGCGTGATGCCTGCGCGGTATTGATCTATCCAGGCGGAGACTTCGTCCCTGGGCGATTCAATGAGCCGTATCTACATAAGTGGTCTGGTTAGGTGTGCTCAACACCCCCCCCCCCCCCCCATATGGGATATATGGTTTTAAAGGACATGCCAGGCGCTCCATCCCCACCTCCAACTCCATCACCATCACTACAACCTCAAATCCATTTGAATATGGACTGCTGATTTATGGCCTTATTTGGTCTGTCTTCTGTATGCAAATGCTGGAGGCCTCATTGGGCGTATGCATAATGAGATTCTCAGGGTCGTCCCTCGCGAGTGTCACCGCCCCTTGGCCTCGTTTTTCCTCCTCTTCTCATCCTCCTCTTCCTCCCCACGTCGACTGCTTAACAGTTCCCGCTCCGAGTGTATGGGCTTTATTACCGTCGTGCTAATTATGGATTTATTCTCTCTCTGTGTGTGTGTGTGTGTGTGTGTGTGTTTAATAATTGCCTGCTCTCGGGGCATTCAATTGTCGGGCCGCATGGGAATGAAATTGATTTTTAAAACATTAACCGATTGCTTTGAGTGCCCAGATCTGAAAGGATTTGAATAATTGGTATGCGTGTTATCTTTATGAGGCGATTGTAAGGGGGTATATTTGGAGGGCAACTCTTAATGCAGTCAGGAGAAAAAGGGAGATGAGCTGCGTAGCTATTTTTTTTTTCAGGTTAAATCGAAAAGAAAATCTCAGTGCCTTGCTAAAACGTCGTACCGTACAGTAATAACAGTGCCTTTGTTTCTGGAATCGCTTTACACCCCTTTCCAGTGTGTGTGAGGTCTTTGTTGTTGTTGTTTTTGGATATGATGGTTTCGTTGCAAGTTTGCCGCCCGAGTGTTTTCATTATGTGTCGCTTTCGGTGAGGGTTAGGAAACGCGCTCGGGTTCCTCTGCTCTGCTGGTCTACTCTCACTTTTAACAGTTATGAAACAGCACAAGTTTGACTAATTCAATTTCTCGTACATGGCCTCGTCATTCTTTGCAAATATTTGCCACGAATAGTTTCTGAAATCGTTATGGGCCACTCATGGAGGACCGTAATAAGTGACTCGGCATCAAGAGACGATGATATTTAAAACAGGTCGCGATTTAAAGGAAATACCGAGCTCGACTGACATTTTAAACATTCTTGCATAATAAACTTCAAGTGAGTGTTACTGTATACACCGTTCTATCATATCCATCTTTTCAGCATTGACTGTTTCAGCAACTTGATCTACACCAGCGCTTCTATTGGATCGGACTGCACGGGCCAGACTTCACCCCCCCATGTGCATCACAGAGCCTTGGCCACCCATGACCCTGTCACCAGTTCTCCTTCTTTTCGTTTACTTTTGCTTTGTTCAGACAACTGCAGCCTGAGAACATCCCACAAGATCTGGCCGTCTAGACGTCACAGTCTGGCCCTTATCAAAGTCATTCAAATCTTTACCCATTTTTCTATGCTTGCAACACATCAACTTTTTGCAACATTAAAATTTTTAGCCTAATCCAGAGTGACTTACGTTTTATCTCATTGCACATCTGAGCAGTTGAGGGTTATGGGCCTTTCTCAAGGGCCCCACAGTGGCAATTTGTTGTGGCTTTGAACCTGGGACCTTCTGATCAACACCTTAACCAGTGAGCTGGTTTGATAACTGGTGCAGCTACTGTGATAAGGGTCACATTTTGATGTCTAGACGGTCTAAATTGGGTCAGAGTTTTGGTGGCGAAAGGGAGGACCTACTCAAAGCCATGCTGTGGTTATAATGTTATAGCCGATTGGTGTATAACGAATCAGACTTGTCATTTCTTTTTACGTTCTCATTATTGTTAGAAATGCCCAGTGATCTGAATATTCATCTATAAATGTGAACCTCGCATCATCACGGAGATGATTCTACTGTAAAATATTTAGCTAATTTGTAACATTTCCAAAAAAGGTTTAAACGCTTATTATCCAGGAGCTCCGCTGCAAACAATGAGGATTGATTAGTGTTAATATCACGTTATAAGAGTGAGGAGAGAAAGTGTATAATCATCTCCATTTCCCCGGAGTGAAAGAGGTTAAACACTGCTGGAGGATGCGATGGAGAACATTCCTCTCGCGGCATTAATATCCGAGATGACGACTGCAGCTCTCCTGAACGCCGGAACTGATGGATGATTTTTACTCTTCTAGGAGAATACGCTTGAGGAAACTAATAAACCTCCTTTGATACTCTTGTACAAGTTAAAACCCATCGCCTTTATTTAATTCCACATGCCTAGCAGTAAGATTTAATAATGAATCAATGAAACAGAAAGCCTATTGTGGGATGCAGTAAGGAATCCATTTTTTTTTTTTTTTGTTGCCGCGGAGAAACATGCGGCTCCGTTACGGATCAAAGTGTTTTTATGCGGCCGCCGTCCACTAACTGCAACGTTCATGACAAAAACTAACGCGGGACAATTTCACCGCCTGCATTTATCAGGCGTAGTGTGTCAGGTATTTAAAATATTAAACGTCTGAATGGCCAGCACCAGGGGAATCGACCGCATCAATATTTAACATTCCTTTATGCATGTATGCTGAATTGTCCAATTTCATTAGGGTCATTTGTCAGGCCTCAGGCTGCGCTGCGCTCCGGAGATTAGCAGGCCGGAGGTGTCCACTCTCTCTCTCTCACACCTTCTCTCACTCTCTCTCTCACTCAGTTGCTCACACCTTCTCTCTCTCACTCTCTACTCTGCCTTGCTCACTCAGACGAACACACCTTCTGTCTCGCTCACACCTTCATCTCTCTCTCTCTCACTCTCAGTCCCTCACTCACACACACTCTCGCTCACACCTTCTCTCTCTCTCTCTCTCTCTCTCATTCTTGCTCACACCTTCTCCCTTGCTCACTCTCCACTCTCCACTCACAGCTTTCTTTCTCGCTCACACCTTCTCTCTCTCACGCTCACTCAGTCACTCACACCTTCTTTCTTACTCCCTCTCCCCCCTCAGTCACTCTCACCTCTCTCACTCACACGTTCTCTCTCGCTCCGTCACTCTTACCTCCTCTCTTGCTCACTCTCATCGCTCACCTCACTCACACCATCTCTCTCGCTATCTCGCTGTCACTCACACCTCCTGTCTCTTGATCACTCCCCTCACACTCCCTCTCACTCAACACCCCTCTCGATCACTCACAGCTCCTTTGTGTCATTTAAACCTTTCTCGGTCACTCACCCCTTCTCGCTCACTCAGACCTCCTCCCTCAGCCCTTCTCTCACACACTTTTACAGCTGCTCACACCACTTACACACTCCTCTCTCTCTCTCTCTCTCTCTCTGTCTCACTCTCACACACTTTCTCACTCACAGTCCCACTCGCACTCTGTCAGAACTCAGAAAGAACTTTACTGGCATGAATGTTACCAAAAAAGTTACATCGTTATCAAAGCAATTATAAAACATTGTTTACATTGTAAATAACAAATCTGAATTTATAAACACATGTGTGTGTGTGTGTGTGTATGTTCACGATATTCAGGGTGTGTGTGCATGTGTGTGTGTGTGTGTGTTCACGATATTCAGGGTGTGTGTGTGTGTGTGTGTGTGTGTGTGTGTGTGTGTGTGTGTGTGTGTGTGTGTGTGTGTGTGTGTTCACGATATTCAGGGTGTGTGTGCGCATGTGTGTGTGTGCGCGCATGTGTGTGTGTGTGTGTGTGTTCACGATATTTAGGGTGTGTGTGCGCATGTGTGTGTGTGTGTGTTCACGATATTCAGGGTGTGTGTGCACGTGTGTGTGTGTGTTCACCATATTCCGGGTGTGTGTGCACGTGTGTGTGTGTGTGTGTGTTCACGATATTCCGGGTGTGTGTGCACGTGTGTGTGTGTTTGTGTGTGTTCACGATATTTAGGGTGTGTGTGCGCATGTGTGTGTGTGTGTTCACGATATTCAGGGTGTGTGTGCATGTGTGTGTGTGTGTGTGTTCACGATATTCCGGGTGTGTGTGCACGTGTGTGTGTGTTTGTGTGTGTTCACGATATTCCGAGTGTGTGTGCACGTGTGTGTGTGTGTGTGTGTGTGTGTGTGTGTTCACGATATTCCGAGTGTGTGTGCATGTTGCGTCTCTCAGTCACATCCCTGCTCACTTCTTTTCACCCACTCATTCATGCACCTCCTGCCTCTCTCTCCTCGTTCACTCACTCACTCACTCACTCACTCATTTCCACTTCCTCCCTCACACCTGCCTTGCTCACTTGCTAACTCACACAGCCTCACTCACTCCCTGTCTCGTTTTCAGACTCACACACACACACACACACACACACTATTTTGTTTCTTTCGCTCACGTCACGTAACCCACCGCCGCTTGCTCACACCCACTCATTCTCACTTCCTTCCACAAACTCATAGCCTCCCTCGCTCTCTAACGTATTTTCTTACTGGCTCACCGATTCACATTCTCTCTCTCTCTATCTCTCTCTCACTCATTCACAAACTCACTTGGGTGCTCGCGTTCTCATACACTCACTCCATCGCACGCTAGCTCTCTCTCCGCACTCACATCAGCGTCGCACACGTCCCCCCTCCCTCCGTCATTCACTCACCCAGCCTTAGTTACTCATTTACTTTATTTACTTATTTGCTCAGCACTAACTCAATAGCGCCCACTTGCTCATTCGATCGCCTACTCACGCCCTCACTCAGAGTGAAAGTTCACACCACAGTCACCTTTTTCCCCTGAAAAAACTGCATCAAGCATAATTATAGATTAGTCACATTCGGCACCTTTGTAGACATGTTGAGGAGACGAGCAGCACTACTGTACCGGTAGGTGACGGTCTCTTTCACTGAAACCGACGTCTCCGGCTAGACTTTTCTCTATAGACGTTATAGTTTGATTCTGAAATACATTTGTATTTATCCATTCGGTTTATTCATTCGGCACTTTACAAGTGAAGCTCCAAGGATACCGCGATGACAAGAGCGAGCTCCGCATTCGTAAGCGCTACACGACTCCATATATAAATATATTATATTTCAATGCCGCGAGTGAACGAGGCCGTAAACGAGAGGAAGGCCAAAGCTGCGCTAACTTTGAATATCATCGTACAATGTCACTTGTGCAACTTGTAAATTCCATCCCCTCACCTGTTCACACATCTACCCAGCCACCTTCTCACTATCCTGCTCAGACACTCTGACAGTGACTGGTTTCTCCTGGTCAGATTCGCAGTGGCCCTGAGAAACAATCCCAGCTGTACCGTACGTTCATGCTGTGAATCTTGCATTTTGCACTTGACCACCGTACCGTAGCTTCTGTCCCTGAATAAATACACTTCAGTATACTTCAAATATATTCAAATCTTCAAAACTAAAAAGAATTGCGTTTGGCTTTGATTTCAGCACACAATGTGCTGGACAGTTCATCCTCCCAGAGCCACTTTCTCACAATTTGAATCCAGGAATATGCTCGTACGATCAGGGGTAAAAAAAAATAAATAAATAAATAAAAATAAAATAAAAAACTCCATAGATGTGATAACCTGGTCATTCAGTACAGTACGTACATTCATTCACCGACTTCATTTTATTGCCACATAACGTTGCTGAGTCTAGAACTGAGCGACTGAAGCAACACCAGATCATAACACAGTTATAATATACAGTGGACTGTGCTTCTCACCCGGCCACGCCCATCCCTCTGGAACAAGCTCAATCCGGCCTCATCAGACCACATGACCTTTATCCAAAGTCCAATCTTTATCCTCCCTAACAAATCTGATGAATCTCCCAATGACCAAACATCTGTTTAGTCCCAATCCTGCGAGTTCTCATCACTTTGTGTGTGTATGAAAATGCTCTTACTTCCACCATTAAACATATCTATGGTTTTTATTGCTGACATTTTTTTTTCTTTTTCACCAAGTGATCTCCATTTATGATCTCCACAAAGTTGATGGTTCTGCAGGTTGTGATAATGGTGTTGAAAGGTTCTAAACCCAGTTCAAATCGTTTTAAATCTCCTTAGTTGTTCTCTTTGCTTGATACAGTCCAAAATTTTGACCTTTTTGAATTATAATTTTTTTCTTTTTGGTCAGGCAGTGCATATAAAAAGTATTCTCACCTGATTTAAACGTACTGTATTTCTAAATAGCTGCATTACACTACACGTTCCATGAATAAAGTATATTATAAGAAATTGAAGTAATAAAGTTACTCGCCAATTTCTAACGCACATTTATTTGACCTTTGATTAGATGTTCTTTGGTGGTCTATTACGCAGTCATCCTGTCGGAGATAAACGTTCTGCATTGACTGGTTGCTTTCTCCAAAAGTGGCCTTCAAGTGTTACCAGGAACTGTCACTGAATTAATTCATGAAACAGCTAATGTCAGCAACAGAGCCACCAAAAACCATGACCTTTATCGTCAAAGTACTGTAGTTTCTGTTTTTTAGATGTTTCTTGCTACTGTAGCTAGAACAGCAGATGGAAGTCAGCGCAGCATTTGTACAGGAAAATGGTCTGTTTATCTTATTACTGTACGTTTTCATTTTTTTCGCCTTGTGAAAACCCATGTGGGGGTTGAGGGCTTTGCAACAAATTACTCTTTAAGTTAATTAAGAACCTTTGAATTCATGAATGCCTTGTCATTAGTGATGGTGTTCATGCAGTATACACTATAGGGACAAAAGTATTTTCCCAAACCTGCACGGACATTGTATCCAAACACACACACTTCAATATGGAGTCGTTCCCCCTTTTGCAGCCATAACAGCTTCCACTCTTCTTGGAAGATTTTGGAGTGTTTCTGTGGGAATTTGTGCCCATTCATTCTGTAGAGCGTTTTTGAGATCAGAAGGCGCTGAAGTTGGACGAGAAGGCTCGGCTCGCAATCTCTCTTCCAGTTCGTCCCAAAGGTGCTCGACGGGGTTGAGGTCAGGGCTGTGTGTGTGGACCAGTCAAGTTTTTCCACACCAAACCCATCGAACCATGTCTTTATAGTCTTTGCTTTGAGCACTGGGGGGGATTCATGTTGAAATAGAAAAGGGCCTTCCCCAAACGGTTGCCACAAAGTTGTCCAAGATGTCTTGCTATGCTGAAGCATCACTAAGGGAATAAGGGGCCTGAATGACACACCTGAATTTAAATATTAACACGTTTGGCCAAATACTTTTGTCTATATAGTGTATTTCAGTGACCTTAACAATGCTATAGTATAGTAAACAGTAGTGAGGAAGATTGTGCGTCTCTGGTTGAAGTCCTGGCTCCACCAAACTGCCAATGCCCTGTCCACTACCTGCTCCAGAGGTGCTGCACCACTCTGCAATAACGTATATGGTCACATGGTGGCTTAGTGGTTAGCATTGTCGCCTTACACCTCCAGGGTTCAGGTCCGATTCCTGCCGCTGTGTGCCTGGCATTTGCATGTTCTCCCAGTGTTTGGTGGGATTCCTCCATCTACTCATATTTCCTCCCATAGTCCGAAGACATGCAGATTAAGCTAAGTGTTGTTCCCAAATTGTGCGTAGTATGTGTGTGTGCGGGCATGTGTGTGAATGTTGACCGGAGGTCCTACCATGGTTGTAAAAATAGAAATAATTACAATGGTCACCATTGGCCTCCACGGTCCCTGGTTGGACTACAGAGGTTCCTAGAGGGAGGGATGGAGCAACATATATGTTACAAATTAAGCCTTAACTAAAATTAAAAATTTAAAATAAAAAATTGTCACATACACAGTCACAAAGTACGATATGCAGTGAAATGCTTAGACGAGTTCCGTGACCTTAAGATAAGAGACTATTAATAGGAAATAAATATGAAAAAATATATAGAAAGTAAATTTAGCTAAGAAAGAAAATATATCTATACAATACAAAATATACAATATGAGAGAAATATAAGATAAATGAAAGAAAAACCCGGCTGTACAAATGGAATTTTGTAATTATGAATGTAACTATGAGATATAACAAAGTAGATTATTATTATTATACTAAGAATGGTTATTATTATTATTATTATTATTATTATTATTATTATTATTATAACTACAAAGTGTACTTTTTTAATAATTGGAATTAGCCAGAAATGTTGCTGAGCATGCTATTGTTGCAGTAAGAATATATTCATGGTATATTACTAATGTATTTGCATGTTTTATGCACTTGAATTTCATTAATCACTGTGGCAGGTTTGTGTGTTCATACATACGCAGCCATATACTCTAAAGTGTGTGAAGTTGTTCCACCATAGCACATAAAATACACTTAATCTCCTTAAAACTGTGCTGAATTACAACTAAAATACACTTAGTACGAACCGAGTTGTTCTAAAACAGCTAACTTCGAGTAGAATAAACGTTAGTCTGGCTGTAAGTACACGTTGGCAAGCTAAGATTTAATCTGCTTAGAAGTGTATTTTTTCTAAGATGCTTCCCTGCTCGCCACGGTCGTATACAGTGTATGCTTGAGTGTAATAATTAGTTCTACTAATTAGGTTGGCACAAGACAACAGTACACTATACATCAGTCCCTGCACATCACATGACCCCCCTCATCACACTTACACACACACACACGTATCCCTATATGCTGCTCAGTCTTGTTTTGTCTACAGTTCATGATTAGGCCCCACATCTTGTACTGCATATTTTTTTGATCGAATTCCTTACACTGTGATCCGTCTCCCATTCCTGACACAGAGGTCGTTCCTGTGGCCGTCCCCTCAGCTTGAACCGGTCCGAACGAGGTGATGTCCTTCAATAACATTGATTATCTTGTTACAGTGGCGCCTGTCACGGAAAGGGATATAGTTGGCAGGAAGTGAACACGTGTGAAGATCTGGGCGACTTTGACAAGGACGAATCGTGATGGCTGGAAGATTTGGTCAGAGCATCGCCAACATGGCATGGCCTCTCCAACATGACAGTTTTCTGCATCTGAGATTGTGTGACCCGCCCTGTCCAAAGCCGAAAGCACCTAAAATGGGCCCGTGAGCATCGGAACGTGACCAGTGAAACAAGTGGACTGGTCTGATGAATCAAACTTTCTTTTACGTCATGTGGATGGTCAGGTGCCTGTGCATAACTAACCTGGGGAAGAGACGGCTCTCTTATGATGCCATTGGCAATGTTCTCCTGGGAAATGAATGTCCTTTGCCACACAGCAACAATTGTTCAGGAATGATTCGAGGAACATAAAGAGTTGGCTTGGCTTCCAAAATCTCAATCTGATCGAGCATCTGCAGGATCTTCTGGACAAATAAATCTGATCCATGGAGGCCCCACCTCACAGCTTACAGGAATTAAAGGATCCGATGCTAATGGCTTGGTGCCGGGTACCACTGCACACCTTCAAAGGTCTAGTGGAGCCAATGCACCAGTGGGTCAGAGCTGTTTTAGTACAGTAGATACACTATATTAGGTAGACGTATTGAATAATGTGACACCAATCAAATGAATAATTTTAATAACAGAATTGAATTGGGTTGTGAGGATTGTTTGAAACATACGGGCGAGTGCGCTTGCCGCTGTCTAAACCACGATGGCTTTTCTGTACTCCCGATGCCTCCTGTATACTGTATGTTTACCTATTAAATATCACTCTGAACTGTCTTTTCAAAAGAAAAGGCTGACACTTCTGGCCGTGATATTTCTTCCCCCTCAACAAAATATTCCAAGCAGCGTTCTTTAAAAATACAGGATGTTTGTCGGCGACGCTTTCTTCTGAGATACGTCTCATTCGGCGAGCGCTTTATTTCGGGCCCGAGCACCTTCCAGGCGTGACATTTTAACGGCCCTTATTCTCACGACACACATCTCCATGTTCTCTTCATGCCAAGGTGTCATTTTCATTTCAAACCTGATTTACCAATTTGTCTCTGTAACACATACCCATTTGCATGAGCACCATTTCTCTATATGCAAACACGCAATGCAGAAAGGGACCGGCGTCGCAGGGCTATTTTCTTGAATCTAATTTGACGCTTTTGAGAGGAAAAGGGCCTCAGAGGAACAACTGTGCCGCTTGTCCTCGCCGCGCCGCCGTGACGTCCTGATGACAAGTGTTTTTAATATGCATGGGGCAATTTCGCTATTTCGTCCACCGACGTGAGGGAAGTCAGTAATATTAAAAAACAGCCTTCTTTATGATCATTGCTCCACACTGCAGAATGGGGATCTATATAGCAGATTTAGTGCACTTTTTTTTTTTTCAGTACAATTTGACAAACATTGGAAATGGATGTACACGCTTGTCTGACAATGGCTGAGAGAGAGGGGGAGAGAGGAGCAGAGCAGAGGAAATAGAGAGTGATCAATGCGCCAGTTGTCGGCGGTGAGGATGGGCGAGGCACAGGGAGTTGGCACGCCTGCCCGATTTGGGTGTTTGTGCGCCAAATTTTTCACTCCACTGGTCCTGTCACAGCAGCGCATCGCCCCATGCGTCCTCAGCCTCGTCCTCATCCCAACACAGCCCGCTGCCACTCAGCATGAGGAGAAGGGCCTTCCATATTTCCCGAACCTGCTGCTCTGTGGGAAGAGGCTGACATCCAGAGGGCACTGCCTCCTCCCTCCTTCTCGCTTCAATCTTTCCCTCTCCTAGGTCTCAGCAGCACTCTAAACATCGCCTTCCACACCCCGTCCCACCTCCGCGACTCCTTCACTTTGTTTACAGCTAATCAATCTCGTGACGCCTTTTAATCATACGCACAGCGCTAGCTGCCGTCGCGGAGAAGGTGAATCATCGGTGGATCGTTTTACTACAACGGAGGAAGAGAGCGAGGATGAACGAGAGAGCTCTGCTCCACTGTACGCGTAATATAAAGAGCACAGCATGTCAAATTATGTAACGCCGGTAGAAGTCGAAGTATCGGCCTAGCATTTGATTGTAACGTTCAGATTCAATCAAAATATCCATAGCGCATGTATATTTACATCTGCATCACCTGCGATGTGCGGAAATTTATGACCTGTTTAACAAAGCAGTATGTATAAAAAGCTTGGAAATAAGCAAGCTACAGGATTTTTTTATATATTTTTTATCAGGAGCGACTCCCATTTCTCTTTATTTGCATTAGCTTATGATTGAATCTTGTTCCTTCCAATATTGTCAGATGAACTGATGCGACACAGTAGCCAGAAGCAGCAGCCGCTAACGCTAACACACTGTAGCGACCGTTTTCTTCTACTTGCTCCCGCACTTTGTTTAACTCGGAATTCTGTAACTCCTAATAAGAAAAGTGAACTGTGATGTCACTTAATTTCAAACTTCCTAGCAAACGGAGAATGTTTAAGGAAAATATATAGGACGTATTTAACAGGAAATAAATAGAAATTGTGGAATTGTTTCACAGAATTATTGGAATGCTCGTCACACAATATGCTCAATAACTAAAGAATAATGTATCTATGGAAATGTTAATGTTACTATTTTAACGACAAAAAAAGTTGCAGCAATGTTAAATAAATGTTAAGTGAAAACTCTCAGAATAGGATAAAACATTGTTGAGATGTTCCTAAAATCCTATTAATGAAAAATCCTACTAACCAATATAGGCATCCTGCCCTCACTCCTGAACATTTCCACATGTGTGAGACATTAAAGGAGAAAACCTTGTTGGTGTCCAAGCACTTGTGAAACACTGAGATAAGTGCATTAGTGTAGCAGAGGATTATATAGAGAAATAAATGTGTTCAATCAAAAGTCCCGGTTTGACTCGAACACCTAGTACAGCAATAAAATGTTTTTTTTTTTTCTTTGTTAGCAAATAGAACAAGCTCACTTTGAGGTTCTGTAATAACTCATAGACCTTTCAGGACTGGATATCACGACCGAGTGGCGCGATTGATATTCAGTCCGATTTGCAGTCTTTGCAGATGGGGAGATGAATCTGTTTCCAGATGAGCCAAGCGCAGCCATTTTCTTTGTTCATGCATCATCTTTTAAACGCTCTCAATGTCAGGTAACACAGTATACAGCATATAGTCCAAATGGCAGAGGGGTGAAAACTTTCAGGGCAACAAGTAACCAGTTATTTGTAAAAAAAATAAAATAAAAAAATAAATAAAAACCTTTGTGTTAGGGTATCACATAAAATCCCAATTAAATGCATTTACGTTTGAGGTTGTAAGATGACAAAATGTAGAAACGTTCAAATAAGATGAAACTATGAATACTTTTGCAAGACACTGTACATCAACATTTACAGATGTTAATACACAGGTAGCTGAAACAGATGCTTATATTGTCTTCCCTACTAATTATAATGCAGATCCCAAGCTACCATGGAAAAAAGAAATCAGTAAAAATTCCCAATTATAAGATTGGCAAGCTAGATAATATGCACTAATTTGACAGTACATCAAAGAGAGAGTTTTTAAGTCTCATTTCTAAGTGTTCAGTCTTTACTGAGTCTTAACTCTAGCCAGCTGGCTAATATGTGTTAACTTTACAGGCTTCCTGAGAATCATTTTTAAAACACCGGCGTGTCTGGAACACTGGCCTCCCAGGAACTCCTTAAATGGCACAAACATGTGGAAATGGCTTGGAGTGGGGTCAAGCCAGAACAAGGATGTGGCGTTAACTGAAATGCAGAGTTCCTGTTAAATTCATCCGGATTTTCTCGGGGACGCGGGCTCTGAGCCACGTCCCTCGGGATCGTCATTCACAGACATACGGCCTTCTTCACAATGTGTAGAGGTTACGAGTCTCATCACCGTACTGTGCTTGAAATCTTCCGCAGGATTACATACAGTGCACTAAGAAGCGGGATTACATAAACGCAAAAGCTGATGTGTGTAAAAGATAAAAAAAGTTGTGATAGAAATAAACGTACATTTTTCTTTACACAAAAAGACGAAGGTTCTGATATAGACCAGATGAAACTTTTTGTTCATTTGGTCTATACAATTTGAAGTGCCATCTTTTTATGCTGTCTTTCAGATTGGTCATGGTGCAAAGAAAAATGATTCTTTAAAATAATAATAACAAAAAATGAACGGGGGTTCCTGGTGCCTCAGGGGATTCCTGGGGTGGAAATGAAAGCCCTGCTCGTAGAGAGAGATGGTTTCCCACCGTACACTCAAGAACAAAACCAATAGAACAATTTCTGCTTTATTTTCCACCAATTTATGATTTAAAAAGGTTCTCGTGTCTGATTGGCCATTTAGTTAAAATGCCTAAATGGGTATTAATATTTGATTAAAATAAAACAAATTGAAACCAAAAGCAAAAAAGAAAACTATGCTGAAAACATACTAATACATTTCAGCTGTGACAGTGATTGAAAGCAGTTGCTGATAATTAGCGCTGCTTTCATTAGTCCTTGTTGGTGCTGATCTGGAACAAGTACCCACAGTAACATGCCTTCCAAAGAACACTTGAACGCTCTTTTAAGATCATATACCTGGAACGTTTGATCTGGGCGGGTGGCCAACAGAAAAAAAAAAAAAAAAAGCACAGCCCCAGCTTTTGGTGCCAAAAATTCCAAACTTGTGCAGCGAAAAGAAAAGGCCAAGAGATCCATTCAGAGATGAACACCCATGGTGCAGCTCGAATGTGAGGTGTGCCATGTACCACCCACAGTCGGGAAACCCCAGGGAATACAGTTAACCACATCCCTTGGACAGGAAACGCATAGTTGCATAGTTTGTGCATTTGTGCGCAGTATCTTTCATACACAACAATGCTGTGTATCCGGAAGCAACACGGGCTCTTCACATCTTCACGTCTTCTCCTTCTGAAAGGAACCGGCTGATATATTGTTCAACAGCAAATAGCGTTTAATTTTATGACAGTCGTATCCATCGAGTCTTCCTGAAGGAAGGGGTGTAATTTCCTCTCTTATCAGGCTGCTTTTTAAACTCTCTTTCATAATGGACACATGATCTGGTCCTCTTCCTTTTCCTCTTCGTCCTCTTCGTCTTCAGTATTCACCCTCGGGCTTTTGTCTCTGATCATCGCATCGTCGCTTTATTCTGAGGCCACGTCTCCAGCCAATTTGCATAACCTCAGAACAAAAGCGTGAACGAGAATTCGAGGACCCTTCTGAATCCCATTTCGGTGCATCAAAAAAATCAGGGGGGGGGGGGTGGAGGAGGAGGAGGAGGAGGTGGCGCTGGTCACAGTCGCCCAGAGGTCTGCTGCAAAGATCTTTATTCAGATTGCAGTTGGAATTGTTTATCACAGTGACAGAAGCATGCCACGGCTGAGATAAAGGCGACGCTCCATCACGAGCCGCCTGACAGCGCGAGGACATGCGCCCGCGCACCAAATATTATTAATAGATGCTGACTTGATTTGCTACGATTGCTGCGTCGTGGTACGGCTTGATTGCGGCCTATGAAGTCCTGTCCAAAGGGTAAGCGATTTTTCACAGACTGACAGAAGTCTGAAGATGGCTTTACTTTCAATTTCATTGGAGCTTCTTTACCACCAGAGCCGATGTATTCAGCGCATGTGTGTGTGTGTGTGTGTGTGTGTGTGTGTGTGTGTGTGTGTGTGTGTGTGTGTTGCGTGTCCTGTCAGACACCAAATGGTGAGGATGTGTTTGGACAAGCATGCACTGCTTTTGTCAGGTCTGTATTGTGTTCTAGGAACCATTTTGACGCATTGTGTACTACAGTATAAGCTATGAGCAGTGATCGTGCTTTGAAGTATTAAGTGCACAAAATGAGTTCTAATTGACTATCAATGGAGTTACTATACTCTACCACAAAGCACTGATTTTAACTGTTGTTTATTTTGTGAGAGTGCACATATCCATTAATCTGTACATTTAAATAGAAAGATTAACAGCACAAATAAAGAGCACTTCTAGCTAAGAAGAAATCAAATAAAATCCCAAAAGTATAGTACAGTCATGACAGGAGGCAAAGTATTAAAAATAAAAATAGCACATGATTTCACAGATATTGCAACGTATCATAGACTGACTGGCAATTTGTCCTACATACACTACATGGACAAAAGTATTTGGTCAAACCTGCTAATTATTGAATTCAGTTGTCTCAATCCTAATGCTTCAGCATACAAAGACATCTTGGACAAAGCAATCCTTTACAAAAACTGTGCATCAACACTTTGGTGAAGGCCCTTTTCTATTCTAACATGTCCCAGTGCACAAAACAACGACTATAAACACATGCTTTGATGAGTTCCTGATTGATGTAGAAGAACTTGACCGGCCCTAACACAGAGCCCTGACCTCAACCCCATCGAGCACCTTTGGGATGACCTGGAACGGAGATTGCGAGCCAGGCCTTCTCATCCAACATCACTGCCTCCTGACCTCATAAATGCTCTACAGAATGAACGGACACGAATTCCCACAGAAACACTCCAAAATTTTGTGGACGGTCTTCCAAGGAGAGTGGGAACTGTTATTGGTGCAAAAAGGGGGACCGACTCCATAGCGAAGAATATGTATTTAGATACAATGTCAATGCAGGTCTGGACAAATACCATTGTCCATATAGTGCATTGGTTAGTCTTAGCCTCCTCAGATGCGCCACCCGCTGGATGCAAAGCATTTGATCCACTGTACGCTGTAGATATTTCTGACCACAAGCCTCAGAATCTTAAAACAAAAATATGATCTTATTTTTCAAAATATCTTTTAAAGTATAAATATTCCTTAAAACCGTAATGTGGAGAGGCACGTTAAGAGATTTCTGTGACCTTTGAAGATTTTTGAGTGACGCTCACACTTCCACCCAATCAGAGATGGATTAAAAGCACACGGCTGTCGATTGATATAAGAACAAACTTCAATGAAAGCAAAAAGAACGAAAAAACAAATTTTGATTTAGACAAAATCAATTCATACCAGAGATTTGTGAGAGAAAAGACTTTCCAAACACGTGTTTTGTCAACATATTCTGTTGTGAATTTACTTTAAATGAATAATGATTCATACCCTTTGGCCTTTGTGCTTGTAAATCATGGCAGAATTTTTTCTTGCACTTTTAGTGCGTTTGTAACAGCAGTTGGCTAAACTTAGGATGCCACTTGGTTCTTACTTTCGGTTATATTAATCAGACAAACGACAGTTATACTGCTACTTGCAGTGGAGAGGCAGGCAACTGCGCGAGGCCCCAGGCTACAAATGCGACCCTGAAGGCTCACAAACTTGCGAGTTATCAGATTATTTATAAAATAATGGGGAGAAATGCTGGTTGAAGAGCCCCCCTGCAATTTTTTTTTTGCCTAGGGCCCCAACAAACTCTAGAATCGCCACTGGCTACTTAATAAATATGACAAATACTGGCCATTTGGGGTTCTAACATAACAACTTCCTATTATCATATCACATCAGCTACACAGATTTGATCAGGTCAATTCTCAAAAGTTTTCCTGTTGTACCTTTAAGGCTGCACTCTGATTGGCTCTCAGCACAACTACAGTACTGTATTCTCTGATTTGCAGCTCAAGCAGAACATTGAACATTGCAACAAAGACTATGTTCACACTACCAGCCCGAAGTGATTTGATTCCAATTTTTTACACTAATGTGATATAGATCCGGTTTTTTTTTTTTTTTTTTTTTTTTTTTTGTCTGAACGCACAAATCTGATGTTTTTCAGATCGGAGATGAGCCAATTTCATATGTGTTTCTAGATCAGATACATATCTGATACATGGTCATGTGACTCGAATCAGAACTCATGCATCTTTTTGCCTCTCAGCATGCATAGGGCCGCTTGTTGGTGTCATCACAGACCTCAACAAATACAGCTGACTAACTGCTTGCCCACTTCCAGAGCAAAACCCCAAGCAGATTTTTGCAACAAATCACATTCGTTGTTAGTTTTTGGGGATTTTTCCCTGAATCCTATCCAATTGCAACATCAAGGCTACTACCACCAGACAGGGAGGGCTGAGGACTATCACATGTTTCCTTCGAAACACGTAACACCTTTTCGAACTCGGGTGATGCTGTAGCCTCTCGAAGCCGGGGCCCTAGAGAGAGCTGATTGGCCGAGCTCTCAAGAGGGGTGGGATGGGAGGCACTTAGTTCTCTCACATCAATCATGGCCTTAACAGTCAATCATGGGCATCAGTGAGCTTACGCGAGCGGAAGGAGCGGATAGCGCAGAGTGTGTTACGCCGCCCCAGCAATGCAAGTTGTCAAGTAGCCATAATTATTTTTTTAGAACTAGATATAATACAGGATTAAAAGTTTGTGCAAACAAGATATTCTCCTGTGCTTCACAGTAGGCTGCAAGAGGCAGTCAAAAAAAACCATGATAAAACCATGATAAAACCATGATAAAACAAACACAAGGTACAAACTAAGAACTATGACTAGGAACTATGGCTAATGCTAAGGCTAATAAGAACTATGGGTAAAGACTACAGGGCTGATAACAATAGTAAAGACACCAGTGACACAACAAATCAAATAGAACAGACGTCAGACAAAGATGCAACTCAAACACGGGCTATATATAAACAGGCTAATCAGACTAAACAGGATGCAGGTGAATACAATTACGACACGGCTGTGGTGAAGTGCATGATGGGAAATGGTGTCCGGATCCGAAATCAACAAGTCTTGCTGAAACACAAATTTCAAAAAACATTAAAATAAACGGACAAATACAGGTGGATCATGACATTTTGTTTTTGACAAAACTCTTCATCACAAAGCTGTGGCTTACAAGACAACATGTTACCGCTCCTTCAAACTTATTTGCATATAAAAAGCAATAAAAAGGGCAATAATTTTAAGTGTCATTGTTTCCTATAAACACTAACATCACGCTACCTAATAGATTTTAAATATGTTTCCTCAACTGCTTCATTGCTTTGAACTGCTCTGTTGGTTTGCCATGGTAGAGTCACATGATGATTATCTTTAGATTTTTACATCATATTTCATCTACTTACTGTGCTGTGAAAAAATATTTGCCCAACTTCCTGATTTTTATGTTTTTTTTTTTTCATATTTGTCACACTTAAATGATTCGGATCATTAAACAAATTGTAATACTACACAAAGATAAATATTTTTTATTATTATTATTATTTACTCAGGTTATCTTTGTTTCATAATTTGTATGATGATCTGGATCATTTGTGTAAAAAATATGCAAAAGGAGCAAAAGGAAGGAGCAAATACTTTTTCACAGCACTGTAAGTAAGATGAGGAAACAATTGATTTGTAAACTGCTACAGACTATTCAGCCAGCCAAAACATGGTGTTGGTGCTAAAAAGTGTTTCACCTAGGTCAATAATTTTGAGATAGCATCTCAGACAGCATTTTTCATAATACTTAATGCCTCTTATCTCCCGATCCATGATTCATTCTTTGTAAATATGCATACGTCATTACATTTTTAGCAGATAAAAAGATAAAGATTTGCTAAATACAATTTTATGCGCTTTTATGTTTTAGTGCCAGGAACTTTTTTGAATTCAAATCTTTCAACTGTCACGTTAGATATCACATTTGACATGGTTACGGACACTAAGGATGTTTCGCTTTTTAAGCTTTTACCTAAAAACAATGTAAGCATAACCTTTTACAGGTCATATGTTAAAATAATAGCCATAGTTAACAACCTCTTTGCTGAAGTTTAAAATTCAGGTTTAAAAACTTTTTTTTTTTTCCAAAAACTGTTTCATTTACATAAAGACCATGTTAAAAAAAATTAAACAAATATGATCTTTTGCTGTTTTTATGACAGCAGTACGGTTTTGCATGTGCTAGACCTTCATGTAAAAACTTTTGTAAATTAGGCCCTGAAAACATCACATCAAAGACCAAAATTACCACTTCATCTGAGTAACAAATCAGGATTTTCTCTACCAACTAGACCAACTGTCTGTGAAACCCTGCTCGCTGTGTGGGTCAGTTTAACAGGAACACGACTTCTGGGTGTTTTCCACTCATCCAAGACACTTCTGAATGTTAAGGTTGAATTTCCTGCTGGTTTATGACACCTCAATCCAAATGAATTACTCAATGTGGAGTATTTAATGGCATTTAATTGTGGAATTGGAAAGCGTTAAGTCCAACGCACATTCCAAGTCTCATAAGCTCAAATCATCTCAGGTCCGATTCATGTCATGTGGACTCCATCACTATAGTTCTCATACTTTTTTATTCACTTCATTTTGTCTACAGTACACTTATGCATATAGGCAGAACTTGTGGTGTTTTAAATATGCTTTAAAAAAATGTTCAAGTGACTTGTCTTAACTTGAATGTTCTTTCCTTTCATTCCATCAATTTGCCAGTGATTACATTTTTAATTAGTTAAAGAATACAATAGGACTATTTGATTCATTTCAATTTACATATAAGTTATAGCAGCTATTTAAAGTCTTCATTTTAGTTTAATCCTTTATTTTTTCTTTCTCTCTCAAAAAACAACAACAACAACAACAAAAAAGAAAAATTACAAGTAAAGAAAAAAAAAAACAGCTTGACTTGTTAACCATTTCCTCTGGTGAAAGTACAGTTAGAAGTTGTTTTTTTTTTCCTGACTTGTAAGGCCAATTACAAAAACAACCACATTTTCCAAGATGTCTCCGAACTGAGATCACAGCTCCAGTACCTTTTGGTTAGGCCGCGAGGCGGGATACTTCGCAGGCCACACACATACACACTTATTCACACACTACGGGCGGTTTGGGAACACCGGTTAGCGTACTCTGCAGGTCTTTGGACTGTGGGAGGAAACCGAAGTATCAGAGGAAACCCACCAACCATGGGGAGAACATGCAAACTCCATGCACACAGTCGCCAAGGCGGGAATCGAACCCAGAACCTGGAGGTGCAAGACGACAGTGCTAACCACCAAGCCAACTTTCTACTCATCAAAGAACAATTTAATTTTATTATTTTTTTTTTACTATTTGATGTTCGAACCTATGTTTAAAGACAAGTCCTAGCACAGATCCTAAAACAGATAATTGATGAAATGGTTGAGATTTAAGAGATTTGCACAACAGAGCGAGTACAGATGGCCCAAACATGCTGTAGTACTGGTACTAAAAAGTGTCTCATCTACCGTAGGTGAAAAAGTGAATTTTCAGATCGGATCATATACACTATTTTTCATAAAACTTAATGCTTCTTATGTTTTGATCCAAGCTTAATTTTTTCTAAATATGTATACACTTTTATATTTTTAGCAGATAAAAAGAAACCCATTTGCTGAATACAGTTTCGTGCCCTTTTATGTTTCAGTGTCCGGAACTTTTTTGAATTTAAATCTTAACTGTCATTCAGATGAAACTTGGCCATTTTAGGACAATTTCATTATCAATACTAATAAAGAAATATGCATAATTAGCATTTTAAATGATTATTGTTTGAGGTGAGACAGTATAACAATGAAAAATGCCATTAATGTGAGTACATTATACAAGTTTTTGTTAAAAAAAAAAAATTCTATTCCAACATAACATACAGTACTTTCATGGTATTCCACTGCGTACTGTATGTAACACAGTTGCCGAGGTTGCTAGGTTACTTGGAATTTAACAGAGAAACTCATCGTTGAGATCTTGATGTCTTCTCATACATTTCAGGCCAAGATATTTTATCTAATTTTTGTGCAGTTAATTTGACTAAGTAGCTTTTGCCATTATCTAGCCAGGTACTAAGTTACTCTTATAATCTACAATCTAAACTGAATTAACCCTTAAAACTCAAACGGCAACGATCCTAAACGGAAGTCATGCAGGTGTGTGTTTAAAAGGGGGGTGTGGGGGGGTGTGGGGCGTTGGTGTGTCAGACATCAAAATGTGAATTTGGGGTTTCGGATATGTCAGATAGAACCAAAGTGATCATTATATTTTAAAAGGTGTAAATTATACCGCTCCTGGAATATGTGAATGACGTCACAAAAATGCAGAACTCACAAAAAGCACATATATATATTTTTATTATTATTATTAATGGTCGCAGAGACATCTGAAAACAACCATAAAACACATGATCATATGAATTTGTGCTATTTTTTACGCCATGTGATCCATTCTTAAATGTTTTTCTCAGTCATGTTTGTGTAGTTGGTTTAAATGGAGTGGGGGGGGGGGGGGGGTTTGAGCCTATTCCAAGAGACTTAAGGCATAAGGCAGGTCCACCATGGACAGGGTGCCAATGCATCACAAGGCGCACACACATACAGGCAATTTGTGAATGCCAGTTATCCTGATCTGCGGGAGGAACCAGAAGGAAATCTGCCAAGCACGGGGACAACATGCAAACTCCATACACACAGAGGCGGGAATCGAACTCGGACCCTGCAGGTGTAAGGTGACAGCGCTAAGGATTACGCCATTGTGCCGCCTTAAAACTTTATTTATCTTATCTTGTGCTGAATTATTCTCGTTATTGCACAATCCTGAGCCTTATACAGTATATACCGTATTTACTAAAAAAAAAAAAATGTGGAAAAAAATGTTCTTGGTTACGTTTTCAGACTTTTAATAAAATAAATAGTAGAAATACGGATGGCCAAAGAAAACGTTTAGCCATACAAAGATTTTACACTAAAAATCAGTTTGTGAAGTTCGTCCCGCTATTATTATTCAAGGTTTGCTTTCAATAGACGATGGTGGATTTGGCCTGACATCACAAGGAAATCATCAGGGTGAAAAATATCTCTAATGTCTGTGCACCTCATTTGTTGGTAGTAAAATGAAGCCCTTTAGTACACAAACAGATAATCTGAAAATACTGAGAATATTCGCCCTGAAACCACCTTCTCAACGGTAACACCTCAGTCCTCGTAATGGCGCGTAATCAGATTACTCCTGAGACCAGAGCCGCGCGGAAGTTCTCAAAGCAGCGTGTTCTGAGGAGCACCTGGGTGTCTAACCGCACGTGCAGCTCCGACGGCCTCAGGAGGGGCTGCCGAGACTTGGCGTTAAACGCTGAGCTGAGATCAGCGGCAGGGCTTCCGCCGCAGTGTGTGAGCGCGAGGCTCGAGTGCGAGGAGGCGACTCTGCATCAGCGACTGGGGCTGTGGTTACAACAGCGCTGCAGAGAACAGTGCCACGGCGCAGCTTTAACCTCAGGAAGGGAGCTTTACTTTATCTACACAGCCGCCTGCACTCGCACCCGCACGGCCAGAGCGGGGGTGTGACACCTGCCACACACACACACACACACACACACACAGAGATAGAGAGAAACAGCAACAGAAAAAAAGAATGAGCAGAAAGCACATGTGCAGCAAGTGTTGTGTAGGTTGAAGGCAATCGACACAAATAGCTGCACGAGGATGAAAGAATATTTATGAATAAAACAAACAACGTTGGCACTCTTTGGCATTTAAGTGAGAAAGAACGAAAATCATATATAAAAAAAAAAGAAAGAAAGAAAACTAGGATATTTCTGAAATAATAATAAAAAAAAACATAAAATAAAGCCTTTGCTACACGCCACAGACTTCGCAAAGCTTCAGCTGTTGCGTTTCATGTCTTCTCACTTTCTAAAGTCTCCTACACCAAACTAAACACTCTGACACCGTCATTAAAATAACCTCTCGCTAATTTTCCGACGTGTTTGAAACACTAGAGGCAGGAAGCTGCAGTCTCGTACATCAGAGGAGCTAAGTATCCGTTTGAGAATTCGTCGAATTTGTCACGCCTAATCACTCACTGCAGATATGACTAGATCAGCAATACGGACTGCTCATGCGGTCTGCGTCTCTTGGCATGCTTATTTGTAAGCAAACACAAAAAGGCGAGCTTTGGACTCCGTTGCTCCTTGTCCCTTCTCGTGTGCAGGGCTGCGAGTACTGAGCGTGGCTCGGGTTGAGCCGTGTGATCTAGGTGCCAGACCACATCTGACGAGCTCCGCGTAGGCCGAGAGATGCCTCTCTCCATCTCTCCCTCTTTCTCTCTTCCTTCAGATCCCATCGATTCGGCTGCCATAAGTCATATGCGCCGTGATGAGCTGTGGTCTGAGAAAGCACATGTGGAACGAGTGACGGGGTTTAACATGACCGCCCTTAACGAGGGGCGAGGACGAAGTTGAAAACACGGGACGAAAAACAAACGTTTGACTATTAGCCCCGCGCGCTAATACGTGTCAGATGTGTGGGAGAGAAGGGTGTTGATGTGTGAAGGGCTTCAGATTGGACCCGAGTGACTCTGAAGGGAGAGATCTCACAGCTTAAACACGAAATGTTGGCGGATTGGAACTTTCTGTAGATGTGAAATCGTGTGTAACCGTGCAAACACGGTCGGAGGTTTATAACAAAGTTCTATCGAAGTCTTAGATCTGATTCGTCAGAAGGTTTTTAGGAATTTTTTACTAAAACAGTAGCTCCGAGTTCTCAGCACAGAGGGCTTTGGACTTTCCAGTTTCCCAGTAACTTGATTAAAAAAAAAAAAAAAATATAAATATATATATATATATATATATATATATATATATATATATATATATTTTTTTTTTTTTTTACTTTATACTTATTTTACCTTATATCTGCTAGAACAGGAAACGCTTGTGAGGTGAACGTTCCACAACAGGAAATGTAATATGACCTGTTTAAAGTGTGATGGATCCTTCATTAATAAAATAGAAATTGTAATTATTGGCTAATTAATTGCTAGAATAGAATACATGATGTAGAATAAAACACCTTGGGACATGCTCTTACTGAAAACAATCAACCTCAATCAAAAGTGATGACATTAACTCTGGTTTACACATTAAACTTATTTATATAGGAAATAAAGGAAAATGGATATGCCTTTTTGCCTTGTTTACTTTGAAATAAATTAAAAAAAAAAGGGCCGTTTCAAGTAAATGCTTGCCAACCCTTCAGATTGAAACGACCGACGAATGTCTGCATTTTCACTTCATCACTTCTGAATGGATCCAGTGTGTGGAAATGAGATTTTCATGTTTTCATGATAAGCAAACTTGAATATAATGCGTTAAGAAATTAAAAAAACACCTGTTCAATATTTGATATAGGCTCATTTATACCTGTGGGGACCAAAAGCCAGCCTTTTCCAAGGAAAAGCCAATGTATCACAAATGAAAAAATATAATGCTATGAAGAAAGGTATCAGAACACCCAGTGCATGACACCCTGCTGCATACAGTATGTCGATTAACTGAGTCGAAGGTTCCCACACATCAATCCTACTGAGCATCCATTGTATTAATGAGATAGACAAGTCCGATCCACGAAGGCTCTCCCAACCCAAAGGATGTGCTGCTTACGTCCCAGTACCAGACAGCACGGCACAGCCCAGAGTTCTTGTCGAGTCAGAGCCACCCTGGAGGCATAAGAGGAACCTACGCCCATATTGGACCCATATATAAAAACGTACTGTTTTTTAGGTTTTAATGTTCTGGCTGACTGGTGTATAATGTAGTAAATAGGACAATTTTGTCTTCAAGTGGCGTGAATTGAATACAAGCACCCTGGATGTATTAATTTGCTCGCAAGAGCGACGTTCAGGCTACAGTAAATCACACTGCAGGTGTTCAGTAACTCCATTAGCATCGACTCCATCCTGTATTTTTCCCCTTTAGATAAATAGATGCCTAATTGCATATTCATTCACGTTAAACATGCAAAATGGACAAGACATGATGTTTTGCTCATTTGAAGGATGCGATCCTCCGTAGACCTCGTTGGTATTGTATTTGCAGGTGTTTTCAAGTTGTACACGCGCAAACCTTTAGCAAATCAGGAGATTAGTGACTTTCTGGTGTTCTTTTTTATTATCATATGCAAATGGTATATACTTACAATATTGCTAATGAAAAACATGCTTTAAAATCCAGTTATGGATTTATTCATATTTATTAATGAGCTAGTTTGGGTCAGGGTTGCCAGGATCTGGAGAATATTCCTGGATCACTGGGTTTAAAACAAGAATCTACATTCAGTCTGAGATGCCAAACCAACTCATTGGGATACGACACCAACTTACAGTAAATTCTCATTCTCGTAAGTCTCTTTGGATAAGGGCATCTCCTAATGCCATGAATGTAATTGAAAACATAAAAAAAAAAGAGAATATGCAAAAGTCTCAAAACCAGTAACACCCACTTTTTGCCTCCAACCTTTCGGATACTCTTTGATCAACGTTTGAATCCTCTCACTTATAGTATTTGTGCCTGAAACTGAGAGGGTTGTGGCAAAACTTTTGGCTTTTCACAGCATATTTTTTGTTGCCTTTGCTTCGTTTTGGCAAAGGTCTTTGAGGATTTAAAAAAAAAAAAAAATAGAGGTTCGTTTCGATTTTTCTTTCCTTTGAAAACCATCAGCGAGTCAAATGTTTGTCCTCAAGCATAATCTGGCACGGGCTGGACAATGGGGTGAATTGAATCAGGCTGAAAACAAAGAATCCTTGATTTAAAAAGAACTAAATAAATGATGCGCAGTGAAACACATGAAAAGAAAAGAGAGATCCCAAAAAGGGGACAATGAACAATGGAAGACAGGACACCATACCCAAGCGCTTGTGTACTGTACCACAGACCTCGGCCACTCATAATGTGGACTTTTGTATAGTTCTAGAGCCAGGAGCGTGTTCATAGTGGGAACGTTACAGCAGTGAGTTGTAGCGCGCTATAAAGTACTGCCGAGAAATAAGTGCCTGTTCCTGTGGAGGACGGTTAAATGATACGAGGCACCGTGCGGTTATCTGTCATTCCTGTTTATTGCAGTAGTGTTTTTTTGATATGGAGCCACTTTGCAGACGTGCAGGCCAAAGCTAGAGATGGCGCTTAAGATGGGACTCAGAAGTGTCAACAAAATAAATAAACCAGACCATACTGAAGTAATTATGGGTAAACTCTCATTGGCCTGCCGCGCTGATTTATCACGTCTTGGCCTTGTTTCTTTGAGGCCGCCGGTGCTGTCCTTCGCTCCACGGTGTGAGAGCTCGAAAGGACTCGTCCCTTGGCGGAACTCCTTTGAACGCTAAGTCCCCTTATTTGAGCCGAGTGGATTCAGATGGCTTGGCTGCAGCTCAAAGGCACATGGCGCACTAGGTCAATGTATTACTTCAATATTCGAGAGGCGCTGATGCTCTCAAGTGTGGTGCCGTTCAATCACCCAGCGAAAAAAGCTCTGAACTCCGGGTCAAGGCCTCGGAGCTGGAAGAGAACAGGACCACAAGTTGTCCTGTTGAGTCTGCATTAGCCCTAAAAAGTCTCAAAGTCTTCAGCTGGATTTGAACCAAGACACGCTGTAAATTGGTATCATCTGTTACACTAGGGAATCCCAACTCTTCTTTCTTCCTTTTCTTTTTCAACCAAATTGCTGTAAGATGCAACTTTCCACTTAGGTTAGCAAACACATCATGTCCCACGGTAAGCTCTGTCAAATTTCAATACAGCCTATTCTTTTACGGGGATTATAAACCGAGGAGAAAGCAAACAATCAAACAGCTGCAAAGCTTGAAAAGTGCTGGGAGTAATCTATCTTCTGTCGTTATTTTGCCAAGCCGGTTGTGTTGCCGTGTTTACGGACACGAACACATATTTGTTTGCTTAGCTGATTGCCCCTTAAAAACATTGGCTAGCTTTCTCAAATTTCTACCTTCTTAAAAAAAATAAAATGACTTGATTGCATGCATATTATATTTCATATAATCTAAAGTATTATTCCGATGGGATAACATTTCTGGACAGTATGTCAGTTAAGCAATACCATGGGGCATTGGTAGTAGTAGTAATAATAAGGATAAGCTATTTACATAAATCAGAGAAATGGGCCCATGGTCATCACACCAAATGTGCCATTTACATTTTAATATGTACAAACTGATTGCTTTGACCTTTATAAATATTTGTTGTACGGTTTGTGGCTGTGCTCAAGTTCAAGTTGTGCTTGAAGGTTACATGACCAAAACAAGAATGAAGACTACACCCATGCTTCAGCCCATTTTGCTCGTTCTGTTAAACTATTTCAGCAATTTTATTATTCTGAATTATAACCTTGGCTAATACTTGCTTTTAGTTTGGTTTTGGAAAGACAATAGAAAGGCATGCTTTCTGGTGTGTCTCCATACCAAAGAAAAAGCAAACCTACTTTCCTACAGGATATTATACAGTCTTTACTAAAATCTGTTAAGGTCTTTTATTTTACACACACACACACACACACACACACACACACACACACACACACACACACACACAATGCTTTTGGCTCTGAAACACTTAAACTCTGGTTAAAGAAGGTAAAAAAGTACTTGATACCCTGAGCTGCATTCAGCTTGTGTAACTGGTTGTTGTTTTGCATTTCTTTATCGGCGTAGTGGCATGACTACACCCCCCAGCTGCAACGGTATTTTTCATAGCCCTACAGTTGTGTAATATAAACATAACAAAGCACCCAGAGGTTAATTTGCGCTTTAATAATGACCAATTAATGTGGCTCAGTGAGCAGGACAAGCAAACAATTCTGACTTATACCTCTGGACTTTACACTGTACGACTGGACTGTGAAAGGCCTAGAGACCTTTTACACTCTCAGTTTCTCAGACCACACACACACACACACACACACAAACACACACACATGCATGGCTGTAAATGTAGGCCTCTGTCTCTTATCCAAATTGGGGATCTGTCCTCAGATGCATATCTGTGATTTTACAGCCTAATCCAATTTTCGCCCGCGCTCCTCTCTCGTCTGGTGAGCACATGTGTCTGTGTGTGTTTTGATAAGTATAATCTCAAGCACATCAGCTTGATTGGGAGGTCTGGTGGCCATTGGCTAAACCAAAATATATTCGGGGGAAAAATAAACAACAAGTCTGTGAGTTTGTTTCACTGAAACGTCTAAGGTCTGAGCTATACCGTCCTATTTAAAGAAATAGCGCAATAGGTATCTACCTAAATTACACACCAAGTTAGAATAAGTGAGTTAACGGTAACCATTAAGTTAGCTAGCTGTAAACACTACAGTTAGAAACCTGTAACTATATAATTGCATTAAATAGTGAGTTAACTAGACATAAACATTCAGTTAGATAACTGTAAACATTGAGTTAGATAACTGTAAACATTGAGTTAGATAACTGTAAACATTCAGCTAGATAACTGTAAACATTCAGCTAGATAACTGTAAACATTGAGTTAGTAGCTGTAAACATTAAGCTCGATAACTATAAACATTCAGCTAGATAACTGTAAACATTCAGCTAGATAACTGTAAACATTGAGTTAGTAGCTGTAAACATTAAGCTCGATAACTATAAACATTGAGTTAGTAGCTGTAAACATTAAGTTAGATAACTGTAAACATTAAGTTAGTAGCTGTAAACATTAAGCTCGATAACTGTAAACATTGAGTTAGATAACTGTAAACATTCAGCTAGATAACTGTAAACATTAAGTTAGGGGCGCTGTAAACATTGAGGTACGTAGCTTCAAACATTGAACTGTTAAAATCGAGTTAACTAGTTGTAAACATTGGGCTACCTTGCTGTAAACCTTCAGCAAGATAACCATAGACATAGTTAGATAACAGAAAACATTATGTTTGCTAGCTGTGAGCGCTAGTTAACTGTGAACTGTACATTAAATAACCCTAAACATTAATTTAGATAGCTGTGAAAATTTAATGACCTATCTGTGACCTTGGAGGTGGTTAAATGTCAACATTGAGTTAGCTACCTGTAAATATTAAGCTAGACAGCTGTAAACATTATGTTTGCTAGCTGTGAGTATTAAGCTAGATAACTGTGAACTGTGCATTTAATAGCTTTAAACATTAAGTTAGATAGCTTTTCACATGAAGTTACACTGCATTGAACACTGATCTAGTTAGTCGTTAACACTGAATGAACTAGATGTAGATGTTAACATATCTGTAATCACTGAGTTACAGTAGATAACTGAGAAGACTGAGTTAGATAGCTGTTAACATTACCATAGCTACAGTAGCTGTCAAGATTGAGCTAGATATGTAATATAGTTACATGGCTTTAACATTGTGTCGAATATATGCAATTATTAAACTGCCATTGAGCTATGTATCTTTAAACATTTAGTTAGATGGCTGTGAACACTGAGTTACTGTAGCTAGCTGTAAATATTAAGTTGGCTGTAGACAGACAAAAGAATGAATTGAAACTAGCAGTAGCTCCATCTTAAATCTGAAACCATTTTCTTTCGCACATAGTTTGGGTGAATTTTATGAAACTGTTTATGTATAAATTATATTACTGATCCAACAGTGTGTTTTGAAGAGAATATGTGGTGCATTAGACATGTGGTTTACAACATCCTAATGTTATGGTGCCAAGCTGTCCTTACTTGTTCGCAGTATTCAGTATATCGACATGGACATGTGTCATGACTGATGAAAAAAAAATTTTTTTGGTACATTTCAGTTTTTATCAAAATTATGTGCAGTTATTTGTAAGTTTTGTTCAAACATTTATTAGGACTGTATTGTATACTCTATTTTTGAGATACAATTTTTTTACTTTCTATACTCGGGCACTTACTAACAGTCACTTTGCATGTTTGTTTGCAAAAACAAACAAATAAATATAATCTAAACATGTCTGGGAATTTGCATCCTGATTCATTATTGAAAAAAAATATATATCATAACTTTGAGTATATACAGTCCTGGAAATTGTACAATAATACACAAAGACATGATTGTCTCACAATTGCAAGATTGTAGGACGTTGCACATGCCAATGGAAAGTTCTGAATGGCTCACTTTAAAGTGGGGTTGAGTTAGCACTTGCAGCTTTAATTAAAACGTAATTCATATGAAACCCAGCAAACTCTCTCCCACTCAAAAGAATGCCTGCAGACTTTGTGGAAGATTGGGTTGAAAAAGAATGTTTCATGCAATCATCTGTTTTTGGACTGAGTGGACTTCCCTTTCACAGGCTGTGATTGCCGGTCCTGTGGCCAAGGAGAACTTTTTCAAAATGTCTGTGGTTCAGTGTTTAGGAGAGCAGAAGGGAACAACTTTTAATAAACAATCTAATGGGTCCCATACGTTACCTCTCTCACATCACGGTTTTATTAGAGCTCTCCAGTAGAGGCAGCAACCATGCACTAAGAACATACACATGCACACGCACATGCACACATGCACAGAAAAAAGAAAGAAAGAAATGATCTGATAATTAACTGGTGTGTGAATATTTACAGGACTTTTCTAGTTGGTTGTTGACCTTTGAAGCACAACGCTGTTTTCATGTTGCAGTATTACCAGCGAAACATTTAATTTGGATAGGAAATAACTTTTCTGACTTCAAAGGGATCGTTCATGGAAAAATTTTTCTTTTACACGAATCTTCCACTCATATGCAAAATACATGCTTAAATCTTTACACAATCACCTCAAACGGTGTCATGGTTGTTAAATAAACTCATTTGTGGTTTCTGACACTCATGTGTGTAGTGTTATCTATTAAAGAAGTGGCAAAAGTATGTTGCATAACTGAAACCTGAAGTAACCACCATTTTGTCCCAAGGTTAAACAGAACTGATTTGTTTAGGGATTTTAAATACTGACTTTAGAGAAGTGCAAATGAAGAGAAATACTTTTCACCATGACTGTTTTGTGTGCTGGTTTTGACACAACATTTACTCAGTGATCGTCATAAGCTTATTTTAAAATGTAAATTAAATGAACTTAAAACCTCTGTGTATCACTTTACACGATTTGTCACGATTTACACGATTTGTCTGGACGTTTATATTATCACAGCGCAGCAGAGTTGGCTGGTAATTACTGTAATTAATATTTACAGCATTCAAAGTATAATATATGTACACACTAATGATATGCTTTGCAGTATTTCTAAATCAAGGGAATTTTTTTTAAAGACCTTCATACTGGTAAATCTGCATATTAGCACATGTTATACTATAGCACATATTTAGTCTTTTATTGCTAAACATAAAATTGCATATTAAACAAATTTGGAAGAATAGATAATATTAATTTAGCATACTAATTAAATAAATTTATAAAAGCAATTATTAAATTAATAAACCAAGTAAACAGTTTTGAATTAACTAGCTAGCTAACTTTATTAGCTTTATATTTGGATCTTTTATGCCTTCATTAACTCTTAGCAATTTACATTAATGGTACCATCCATCCATTTACGAACCTCTGTAGTCCAACTAGGGACCAAGGAGGCCAATGATGAACATTGTATTCATTCCCATTGGCATAACCGTGGTAGGACCTCCAGTCAACATTCACATGCATATTTACACACTACGGGCAATTTTGGAATGCGTAATCTGCATGTCTTTGGACTGTGGGATGAAACCGGAGTACCCTGAGGAAACCCACCAAGCGAGGCGGGAATTGAACTCGGACCAAGGAGGATTTTCTCACTCCAAGCCATTTATTCACATTTGGGCCATTAAAGGAGTTCCTGGGGGGCCAGCATTTCAGATGTGAAGCAGGATGTCCGATCATGGCTCCGGTATACTGAGAAAACTTTCTACAGTGATGGTATCCAAGCACTAGTAAAAGTGCTTTAGTGTGGCAGTGGATTATATAGAGAGAAAAAGGGAGTTTTTACTCTCAGAACTGTGTTCTGTTTTTCCTGTACAACAGTTCCAGTTTGACTTGAACACCCATCGTAGATTGTTAGCAAGGCTAGCAAAGTTAGCTGTCTACACTGGCTCCACAGGTAGTTTTATTCATAGCTTAAAATTGTTGAACTTTGTGTGGATAGTTAATATTGTTAAAGTTCTGATGTTATATATATATATATAGTAACTATAGTAGTGATCGCTAAACAGTATGGCATTTTAAAATTACTATATAATCAGTCAATTAGTTTCTTTATTGATCTATAAACTTTAACTGTAAAGCAAAGTAGCATTCTGTTTTGAACATGTAATTTTATTGTAGAAATTAATTATATTTCTTATGTTAATAGTAAAAA
Organism: Clarias macrocephalus; assembly: GCA_011419295.1. Lineage (NCBI taxonomy): Eukaryota > Metazoa > Chordata > Actinopteri > Siluriformes > Clariidae > Clarias > Clarias macrocephalus. Next base: position 36,736 of record JAAGKR010002597.1, on the reverse strand, counting down.
CCTGATCTATCACTTACTTTTAATAAAAAAAAATGCTAATCAATTAAAGGTCAATACTGTGGAGCCTAAATTACACTGCACAGTATAATAGAAATCAAATTATCATCTCAGAACTTCCTTCAGTCTTTGGCAAAACTTCATAAATTTTTTTCTTAACATGTGGATGGTTTGTCCCACCAGGAAGCACTGGCTTTTATGTCGATTAATCTGTACCCTAACTTCATTTTTGGATTAAATCTGGACAGACCATTGCATTGTTCAAAGAATCCATTGGTGAATTTAACAAATCCACCACAAAGTCATGGAAGGGAATCTCCACTGTTATTACGAGCTTTACTTCTAATTGATAAAAATGACTCATAAATATGATGTACTTACAGTAGATCTTCATGAATCTATGATCTTCCAGTTTTTTTTTTTGAGCTCTGCATTTAACTCAATTGTAGGATTTTTTTTTTTTTTGAGAAATTTGTAATTAAAATATAATGTAAAAACTATATGGAAATGAGATTATAATTTTGAAGCAGCTTAATCACCATTACAAAGGCAGCTCCACAGGTGAGTCACATTAAGGTTAATGCTAATTAACAGTATGTAAGCTATAAAAGTGCTCTAAAAAAATGAAAGAAAGAAAGAAAGAAAGAAAGAAAGAAGAACACTTGTGCTTTTCTCCACCCTTTCCAAAGCAATATGTGGCAACTACCCAAGAGTGAAAAAAGGAAGAGTTTAACATTAGTTGGAATAGTCATGAGAGTACATGCTAAAGACTCATTTTCCCACTGAATCAGCCAATAGTAACTGTAGTTGGTACTGTGCCTTCCATAATTATTGGCACCCCTGGTTAAAATGTGTTCTTTAGCGTCTAAAAAATTCAGTTGTATTTCAGTTCTAAATAACATAGGACCACAATGGAAAAACAGAGGAAATTCCAACCTTTAATTCAAGTGCATTTATTCAGTGGAAAAAAAATCCCACATTAAGAAATCATCAAATCATGGGTGCCATAATTATTAGCAGCCCTGATGTTTAATACTTTGTACAACCCCCTTTTGCCAACAAAACAGCACCTAATCTTCTCCTATAATGTTTCACAAGATTAGAGAACACATTGAACCATTCCTCTTTGCACAATGTCTCTAAATCATCCAGTGACCTGACTCCTCTCCTCTGCACTCTCCTCTTCAGCTCACTCCACAGGTTTTCAATGGGGTTGAGGTCTGGGGACTGAGATGGCCTTGATGGAAGAGCTTGATTATGTGTGTGGTGAACCATTTCTGTGTAGATTTGGCCACATGTTTTGGGTCATTATCTTGCTGAAAGACCCAGTGACGACCCATCTTCAGCTTTCGGGCAGAGGCCACCAGATCTTTTGTACCCACTTAGAGTATTTGTTGCCAAAAAGCTCTATCTTGGTCTCATCTGACCAAAGAACACGGTCCCATTTGAAGCCCCAGTACCGCTTAGCAAACTCCAAACGTTTGCGTTTATGATTGTGACTGAGAAAAGGTTTTTTCCTTGCATGCCTCCCAAAGAGCTTGTTGGCATGTAGGTAGCGTCTGATGGTTGTTTTGGAGACTTTGTGACCCCAAGATGCCATCATTTGTTGCAGTTCTTTAACAGTGAGCTTTGGAGATTTTTTTATTTCTCTTACGATCCTCCTCACTGTGCGTGGAGGCAAAATAAACTTGCGTCCTCGTCCAGGCTTGTTTACTACTGTTCCAGTTTTTTAAAACTTCTTAATGATTCCTCTCACAGTAGATATGGGCAGGTGCCATTGCCTGACTTGTGAAGGTCGACACACATCTGCCTTACTTGAATGGTGTGTGTTCCTTTGTCTTTCCCATGTTGAAGAGTGGATAAGAGAAATGGCCTCTGTGTGACGTCATATTTATACCCCAGGGAAGCAGGAAGTGATAAATTACTAATTAAATGTTCCTAGATACTCTGATCAACTTTGTAAACTACTGTAGAAATGACAGAAATACTTCAATTACATTTATTTTCTAGCAATTGTTAGGGGTGCCAATAATTGTGGAACAGGTTATTTTATGAAAAATAATTATTTGTTAGTCAGGGATTTTTATTTCTCCTTAAAATTCACTTTATATTTCACGTTATATTTCTCTACAATTTTCAGTGTGACAATATGCTTCTGCAGTAAAAACTGAAATAATTTTAAGACTTTAACACATCTTAACCAGGGGTGCCAATAATTATGGAGGGCATTGTATGTGTCAATGTAAAATTTGACATGATTGCATAATATTTCTCACTGGTATAAAGAATTATGGTTGTTCAATAGTTGAGGCAAAGGGGCAGTTAGTGGTAATGGCATGTCTAATGATCTTTGTTCATATTAGTTAATGCAGTAGTGCCTTCTTTCTACTTTATTTATATACTGTATACTTACATGATGACTATATGATCCGAACACATTTCATTTTTTTTAACTTCATATGTATTTATCATATCATGATCATATCATTTCTCATTATATTTCTCAGCCACCTACTTTCTATACTGTCTAACAAAAAGAAAAAAAGTCACACAGTCTAAGATTCCATTCAGTCACCTTTAGCTTTAATTACAGCACAGAATGTGGTTCCTGTGTGAAAATGAAGCCTTCTGCTTTCGGAGCCACTTTGAGTCCAGGGATATTCCTAGATGAGATAACCTGGTCTCTCAGTATATTCAGGGGGTCAGCTGACTTCATTTTAGTGCCACATAACGTTACTGAGTCTAGACCTGAGCGACCTGACTGAAGCAACCCCAGCTCACAACACTGCCTCCAGAGGCTTGTACAGTGGACACTACGCATGATGGGTGCATCGCTTTATGTGCTTCCCTTCTTACCCTGACACGCCCATCACTTTGGAATAGGGTCAATCTAGACTCATCAGAACACATGACCTTTTCCACCACCCCAAAGTCCAATCTTTATCATGTCTAGCAAATTCAAGCCTTTTCAGATCAGACTCAATAACAAGTGCTCCTCTTATGACTACGCAGCTGTTTAGCCCCACTCCTGTGAGTTCTTACTTTCACTATTAAACATAGCTGTTTTTTTTTTTTTTTACCATGCACCTTCACCAAGTGTTTAAGCGATCTCTGTTCATGATTTCTTTTTTCTGACCATTTCTTCCATAAAGTTGACAGTTCAGCACTATCCTTCCAGGTTTTAAATGATTGTTGATTCAGTTCAAGTCATTTTAAATCTCCTTAGTTGTTTTCTTTGCTTGATGCAGTGCAATAATTTGGCCCCTTTTATTTGACCAGGCAGTGTGATCAGCTGCAGTTTCAGTTGTAACCTTAGGTGACTGTAGTATATCAGCTTGTGGGATACTACAGAATATGAAACTGCCATGTGTGTGTGTGGTGGGGTGTTTATGATATGTTGGGGAGATGTTTATCTTGCACAGACAGTGAAAGAAACAACAAAAATGGGTTATGAAAAATAAAACAAATACAGTATAACATGAAAGTTAAAGTAAAAAAAAAGAGGTTGACTATTATTTCAAAGTATTTATATACATTTTATGGAATTGAATTATATGTACTGTAGTTTTGTTATTATTTAAAACAAGCTTGAAAATATATTAAAAGTTTGGGTCGGATTATGGGTTTCTGGATCCATCCTTAAATGTATATTATATTTATTGTATGTACTGTCTTGGGATTCTGAGATTATGCCATAGCTAACAGCATACAGTATAGTGTGAAAGAGTAGTGATGGACGAAAGAGATGGCAGGTGGTAATAGAGCCTTTTACAATCTGCATATCATGCATATTCATAAATCCGTATACGCTGAATACGGTTTCTTGGGTTGTCAAGACGATTTATTTTATAGCATTTTTTTAAAGCTTTGAAATCGCATGTTCATACAGTATGTACTAAATAATTCATCTTTACAGAAATTGTATAGGTTTGTAAAGTTTGCGATTGGGTGGTGCTGGGTATTTTCTCTGATGATGCTCTGTCAGGTCAGTAATGCAGGAATTTTCCACTGCTGCATGTTTTGAAGGCTTACTGCCCTCTGTCTGGTTAAGGTTGAGTTTCAGACTTGGCTACTCTCAGACGTTCCAACGTTTAGCCCAGTGGTTTTGTTAGCCATATGTTATGTTAAGTGCCATCTACTCAGTCTTAAGGAATTTGATTGAATTTGAGTAGTTAATCTCCTATTACTGCAGTTGGCTATCACCTCATCAATAAGGACAAGATCCACTAGTAGGCATGCATGCCCAGGCCAGTATGTTTCACTGATGATGTGGCTCAACAGTTTGTTTTTCTTTACACTTTTCATCTTTCATTCACTAGTCTGCAGATCAGTCTGTCTCATCCATCTATAAGACCTTGGGTGTTTCATAATCCCATCTTTCTGCTATGTACAGTATGTCTAGCAGTGAGTAGTATGTTATCATAACCCGTTCGATGTCATGTTGATGTCTTTATGCCTACATCTTGGTCTACCAAGTACAGTATGTGCTTACTGTAACTCGGCAGCGTATTTTTGCTTCCTAACAATGTACCATGCTTAATTTTTAGCCAATGGATAGCCTGTTTAACGGCCCTGGTTCTCACAATGACAAACACACAAAACTCACATTCAAGGATCACATCTATCTATTCGATACATATAATAATACTGTAAAGTTGGCATGTCTGTACATTGAAGATATTTGCCAAAAAATTATTTGGGGGGGACGTAAGATGAGTAACGGAACACATCAAGATGGTTTTTGGAATTTTTATCTGATTTTGTTTGTGCCCGAATCATGTAAAAAACTACTCAATTAATTTTATGGGGTTTTCACATGTGTATTTTTCCGAGCTTGAGGTAACATGTAGGCTTTGTTTTAGCGCAATCGGCCCACGGGAATAGAAGATCTACAGGCACATTGAAATTGAACTGGAAAACGCCCTTAAATCATAAAAAAATTGACTTTGAAAAAAACATTAGTTCATCTTAAAATTCAACACCTGGTGCTGTATATTTTTAAAAAAACGCGCTTATGAGTGTGCAATTAAATCCCACGGAAACGCAGGCACATCTATTCTAAAATAAAGGATGAACTTTTGGTTGACTACTGACACAAACAGCTGGTGAAGTAGCCAATTAACCAGTTATTTTAGGTTCTCTAAAATAAAGGGAGCAAGATGTCCTGATTTGGTTGCCACGTGTCTGAAGTAGGTAGCCAAAAAAGTAGAAAAGTTCCTATTGGGTTTACCAATATATGCAAAAATGTTCTCACTGGCTCACCCAGTGTAGAAGAGTTCCCATGTGGTTACTAAGCATGGAAGAGTTCCTATTGGGTCACCCAGCATTGGAGATTTCCCATTGGGGCACCCAACAAGGAAGAGTTCCCACTGGCTGGCCCAGCGCAGAAGAGTTCCCACTGGGATGAGAAATATGTGGAAAAGATGTGAGTGGACCACTGAAAGTAAAAGAGGTACAACGTGGTCACCTAATGTAAAATATTTCTGATTGGGTAGAAAAGTTCTGTTTAGGTCAGAGTTCTGACAGAATCGACCAAAGTAGGTTTAAGTAAAAGCTGAAAATGAAAAAGCATCTGGAAAACAAACGCTAAAGCAACTGAACTTCTGCCAATGTCCTATTACACCATACACATGGCAAATAGTAACATTTAAACCATTACATTAAGTGGTCCCAGATGTATACCGACCTGTATGCTCACCCGTCACTCATGGTCCAAAGCACTTTGGTGTTTTTATCCTCTTCAATCTGATTTTTTTTTTTTTTTTTACTTCGCAGGTTTTCCCCTCCTTCATCAGAGTGAACTCAGGCCCTTGGCCAGACATACAGACAAGCATTAACAATCTGGCAGGCAGCTCATGGCCCTCATGCCAGAGCACGTTGAGAGCCAGAGCCAGGGCAGCCTATTTGCACTGTTTGAGTACGTCACTCATAATCTTCTGGCCACTATTACTGATAACTCAAAATGACAATATAATGAAGGCCACAAAATGGCATACAAGAGAGTGGCTTTGTTCAATCCACTGAAATATGAGCCAAAGTACTCCAGTGGAACAAAGGATACACTGAAACACATGTGATCTCCTGATCTTTGTTTTATTTTTTTTTTATTTTTTATCTCATCTCTAAATTATGGGTACCAATTATGTCAGTGAATCATTATTTGTTGCCCTGTTCACACATTACCTGGTAGCCTACAGCGTAGACATAAGAGAATGCGTAATTAGAGACAAGTTGGCAGAGAAAAAAAACCCATACTGGGACAGACTTCCAGATCGTCTTGGATGTCTCACTGGTTCTACCCAAAATTGCACATGTCCAATAAACAGTGCAAATACAGTAGTTCTCCACAAATCGATTTTACATGGTGGAAATTCTCCTAAAAAAAATTCTCTTCAGTAATCCTGAGTTGCATTGGATATGGAACCTCTTCCTACTGTAGCAACTATAGAGGCAAGAACGGCCCACACCATGGATGGGACACCAGTTCAATCCAGGCCAATGTGCAAACCTATGGGTAATTTACTGTAGTCAGTTACTTAAGAGCCCATTTTTGTGGAGGCTGGAAGAAGCAAGAGACCACTGAGGAAACCGCACAAAGACAGATCCCTGAGCTCAGGATCGAACCAGGAACCCTGAAGCTGTGAATGCTATCTGCTACATCATTATGATGTGCAGTTTAAAAAAAAAAAAGTAAATTATGGTGTCATGGTGGTGTAGTGTTTAGCCTCTGTGTGCATGGAGTTTGCATGTTCTCCCCATGCTTGATGGGTTTCTTCCAGATACTCCAGTTTCCTCCCACAGTCCAAAGACATGCAGGTGAGGTTAATTGGCGTTCTCAAATTGCCCATAGTGTGTGACTGCATGTATACATGTGTGTGCCCTGTGATGGACTGGCACCCCATCCAGGATGTACCCTGCCTCATGCTCCAAGTCTTCTGGGATGGGTTCTAGGTCCCCTGTGACCCTGTATACAGGGTAAAGATGTATAAATGATGACGATGATGATTTATGTGTGTTAACAAATTAGGTTTTAAAAAATGCCAATTTATGTAATTGCAGTCACTTACAAAGAGCAATTAATAGTCTTGTCCGGTGCTGCTTTTAGTCATTTTAATGATGTACATTATGTCCTAAGTAATACATCCAAAACATGCATTTTCAAACAAGATAGGTTAAGCTGCTGTAATTCAAATTCACAAAATCACATAATGTAGTAGAGTATCCAACATATCGGCATTGCATTTGTTTTTGTGCGCTGGCAGGACGTACTCGTTAATTGGCAACGTTGAAAGTTTGGTAGCATGTGCAGCCTCTTGGTCGTCTATGAAAAGCCCACAAGATGGTGAAACCACCATACATCTTACTGTATTAGCCCTTTTCAGCGCTCCCCCCTGCCACATTTGGGCATTGTTTGTGAGTAATTTAAATCACTCACCCATCCACACTTCCTCCAGGTCTCAGAGGGGAGGGTGCAGCTAAAGTGGAAATGGTGGATTAATTAGGGAGACTTCCCTCCAGGGAGGCATTAGCCAGAGCAGCCTCTGTCGAATGGGATGCATTAGCTGCTGAGCCCTCTGGCACACTGAAGCCTCAGCTCGGCCCAGGTAATTAATAAGGCCCCGGTGCAAGTGACGAAGACTTATTTGGAGCTTATGGCCTCAAACAGTCTGCAGCTGCACCGAAGAGAATTGGAATAAAGCCCCGTTCTACCTCTCCAAGTTAAATGCAGGCCCGACTCTAAAGCTTGCTTGGTTCAGTGCTATTTTCTCTGCTGGTTAATGCAGCAATGAGGCATGGACGTATGCTGATATTAGAATTAGTGTTTAAGTGACTCCTCTGGAGTGCTGAGCCTGAACTGTGTCCCGAAGGAGAATATACTCTGGGATATTAATCCCATTAATAGTACAGAATGAATTGGTTAGCTAGTTCTTCACTTAGCAGATTGAAAGAACTCATAGCCACATCCTGTGCTCTGATTCATCCTCAGCTCCACCATCATGGGGACTTGGTGGGGGTGCAGCTGTGGCATTTGATTAAAATATGTTGGTTAAAATAAAATGCAGATTTCCTCCAAGGCCTATAAAAAAAAAGGTATGGCAAACCCAGCTGTCCTGAGCGTGTCTTTGTCAGATGACTTATTATTATTATTATTTGAAAAAGGACACAGATTCACAAACACCTGGCTGTGGATAGGTATGGGGTAATGAATGGGTCTTTTGGTGCTGGGACAGATCATTTCATGGGGCAATCATGGAAGCAAAGACTGCCATTTAATAAATTATTTAAAAACAGTCATGGCTACAATTATGGCTCGACACTGTACAAGAAGATTCCAATAAAATCTTGCCGGAGTTCTGTTGAGGCTGCGCAGAGACATGTCTCCATCTAACATCTAAGAAAAAGACCTGTGGTTAAACAATCTTACTGCATTGTGTTTGTCATTTTTATATTTAGCTTATTAGATATTAATTTTTTTGTCTAAATCCAGATTTTGTCTAATCCCTACAGTGTGACATCCTCCCATTGGCGGCTTTCAGCCCAGCATTGTAGCACCCGAGACATTCTAAGACTGAGACTAAGACAGGGCTGTAAATTTCTAATGTTGGCTAACAGGCTAGTTTGTAAGCAACGAGTGGCATTTAATAAAAAAAATAGTGAGGCAAAACCCCCAGTAGGATGCCCCTAAGTAATTAGCAATGTGGAACCTTCGGGGTGGAGAGTTCCAGTCCTGCCTGTGGTCCGTTTGAATGTTTGCATATTCTCCCTGTGCTTGGTGGGTTTCCTCCATGTACTCCGTTTTTTTTTTTTTTGTCACACAGGTCAAAGGCATACAGATTGGCATTTCCAAATTGCCCCGTGTGAGTGGGTGTGCCCTGTGACGGATTGCCACACTGTCCAGGGTGTACCCTGAATCATGCCCAACGTCTCCTCGGGAACACTCCAGGCTTCCTGCGACCCTATAAAGGATACGCGGTATACTGTAGAGAATGAACGAATGGGAGAACTTTTTATTTTCTTCAAAAAATTGCATACCCCATTTTTATATTTACTTAAATATGTTCGAGTTCACGTAGGTGCAACATACAGTTCTTCTGTTGTAGTGTCCCTTTCCCATTTAAGTCCCATTTCTCAGCGAGCGTTCGAAACGATTTCACAACGGTATTTTCTAAACGAAGCCCATGCTATCAGGCCGAGTGAATTTAAAGACCAGAACAGCCCAAACCTGCTTTATTTCCTGCAGAACTTTCATAATGAGTTTGAGGCCTGATTGAAAGGCTGAAAAACCTGGTGTCAATCAAATGCTGTGTATGGGACTGCAAGTTCCTCATTCCAGTGTGACAAGACAAGCGTGGAATAATAACATGCACAACAGGTGACCTGCAACTGCACAGGGCTTCGGGAAATAAGTAGAGAATACATGGCCAGTGTCTTGTTATGAAATTAATGAAAAATAACATGTTTTTATCAGAACAGCAGAAGTCCAGTTTGTTGCAGTGGGTGTAACAAGGGTTCGCTCCCCTTCAGCAAGATCATGTTTAAAAAAAACACACACACACACACACACACACAAGGTGCAAGTCATCCTCCTGGGGTGTGGCAGAGGTGTAGCTGGGGGAAAGTTTAGAATCACGGCACATACGACGTGTACACACCGAGGGGAAAGAGAATACTCGCTGAGATCACAGACACGGCTGTCAACTGTTCCCTGCTGTTTTTGTAGTGATCAAGGCTTTGTTATAAACTTGGAAAAATGCACCCAGTATGGAATCAACAGCAAATTCAATTATGCCTCTTTTTTTTTCCCCTCCCTCTCTCTTACTTTCTGTCTCGCTCTCTCTCCCTCGCTCACCATGGAGTGCTCGGAGCAAGCCGCTGAACATATGCTCAGGGAAGCCTTCTCGCGTACCCATTTGCTTTCATTTGTGTTTGTGTGGTCAAATTTAATCAAGGAAGCATCTGGGCCCGTTTAATGGGAGTAATTGTCCTTTCTGCACGCTTGTGTGTGCGAGCGCATGTGCGTGTGTGCATGTGTGCCTCCTGCATTTCGCGAAACAGCTTGAGGTCACGCTCGGTGTGCATGCATGGACAGTACCAGAGCATGTCTAGGCATCTATCTGAGAGGCTATTGTAATAGCCAACATCAAACACATTCCTCTGTGGTTTGCTAATTACGCTGCGGCTTAACTTGGCACCGGTGAGAGAGATCCTCGCCAGAGTCGATAAATCTGTCCACAAAGGCTCGTCCTAAGCGTAATAACAACCCTTGGCACCCGGACCTCCCAGAGGGACAAAATAGGCTGCTTCAGCCCTTCAACAGTCGCCTTCCTCCTTAGCTCCAGGCAGCTCTTTCAGGCTTTCAGGTAAGTGTTCCTTCTCTTCTGGGAGAACGCAATCCAACCTGGCGCTGTAGCCGTACCAGACGACCACCATCCAGAACGTTCTCTGGGGCCCGAGGCTCGCCGTTAAGCCTGCTTCTTCTCCTGCTGTCCGCAGGAATGTGCAAACACTTCAGCACCAGACGCGTTACATGTTAATACCATTGAAGTATTTGTTTGCCTGGGATTTTTTTTTTCCCACTCACAACTCTGAACAATGATTTTACTTTTCTTTCCTTTCTGTTTTTTTCCCCCCTTTTGAAACATTTTTATAAACTGTCACCGCAGTTGAATAATCTGATCACTTCCACTTCCTTCCTACATATTTTCCTCACCACTGGTTTTCTGCACTTTTTTTGCCTCGACTTTCAAGTGCAGCATTTCAGGTCTTTGTCCTAAAAAAATAATAGAAGAAAAGATGACTTCCTTGATGCCATTTCGAGCTCTTCTTCCCCCTTCTTCCGCCTCTGCTGTGCCTTCGGCACATTATGCATGCGTTGTTTACAAGCGAGGCAACATCCATGCATCTAAAACCAGCATGCAAGCCTGGCATACATACTCCCATTTTACCTACACATATTGTACCAATAATCTCCAGAGAAAGGACCTTCTGTTTTCCTGCTCTTGGTCAATTGGTACCTTTCTTCCCATCCATTCCCAATTCTAGCTGTTCCCAGATTAGTCAGTAGATGCACTGTAGATGTATCTTGGCTGATTTTACACGAGATGTGATCGAGTCGGGAGCAGGTGATGATGAATATTAATAATGGGCCCCGTTAAGGTGCCGCGGTCTAATTAAAGAGCTCTTGTTACACTAATGTTTAAGTTGTCCTGCAGGGATAAGAGGCAGACAAGGCCGCTGTGTCACCCCCACTGTCATGTTTAGTGTGGCCAAGGATCACGGCGCCTTTCAGATCGTTAACGCCAGCCCCTCGACCTGCGCCGCCCTCGCTCTGAAGTGGCTCGGGATGTCCCCCAGCTGTGAGGCTAATGCCATATTCTTTTCCCTAGCAGCTCCAGAAGACCATCCTGTAAGGACGAAGTAGAGAACTTCTTTTCCACCCCTTTTTTTTTTTTCCTGAATGCGACACCAACTTGTCTCCCACTGTGTAGATCAACTTTAAAATGCTTTGGGAAGGATTTCATTTCATTTGCTCATACTCCCCCGCCCCTACTCACAGTCCCACTGCTCGAGCTAAACTTTGTGATTACAGGGATGCGACGCCCTCCCTCTGCGTTGCCTAAGAGAGGCTCCAGGCTTCTCTCTGCTCCTCGGCTCCTGCTTCGCCGACTCCGTCGGGAACGTGCTTCATGTCCTTAGCCTCAGATGCTATTCCCCATGGTGCTTCCCTCTCAGCACCTGCCTCGCCTCTTACCTCTCTCTCCCCCCCCCTCCTCCGCCACCTCTCTCTTCTCCCGATCGCTCCTTGTTGTGCATATGCAAAGGAAGGCGACGCAGCCTCAAACGAGCAGCGCCCCTGACAGCCTCATCAATGCCGTTGACAGAATAAGGACAAGATGATGATCTGAGGAGGGCTTGCATGGTAAGGTGCAGCCTCATAGCGGATTCATCAAGCCACCTGACGTGCCTCAGTTCAGACTTGGCGTCCCGTGAGAGCTTTGGCCCTTTATCTGCACGTCTCTGTGCCACCACAAGGAATTTAAATTTCAAAACAGGAAACTTTCAATCGAGTACGGATCAATGAAGATCGCGCCTTTATCCTTAAGTTTACCATAAAGAGGTGGCCACACTTGACAGGAAGGAATAGACGCGTACGAAGGTTTTTCTTACAGTCCCGAAACCGCAGGAGTGCAGGAGGTTAAAACTATAACATCTAAAGTGACATCCAGTGAGAAAACATCCCAGAAAGAAAGAAAGATGTCAAGAACTTCAATTGTTGTTGGGTTGTAACTTTATTACCTACTACTATTCCTTCACTCATTAGCCACAAAATAGTGTATATACTAGATGTAGGATTTCTGGTGTTACTTATTTGTTGTTTTGTGTGCAAAAATTCTAAGCAAACTTTTTTGAGTTTGTTTTCTCAAAAACGTGGGGTAGGAAGTGGGGGGGGGGGGTGGGAGGGGGGGCGCGTAGGCCAGTGGTTAAGACGTTGGATTGCTAAGCTGCCACTGTTGGGCCCTTGAGCGAGGCCCTCAACCATCAACTGCTAATATAGAGTATATAACGAGTCTGCCATCAACGTAAATGTGAGTCATAACCTAAATGAAACTGACACTTACAACGGACGAGAAAACCAACAAGTTCCAAAGGTTAAGTCAAAGCGTAAGCACATCTACAGTTACTCCACTAACTGGTTTTCGCTGTGCACTTTATGAAGACTGGCGTCTAAATGCACCGTTCCAGCCTGTGGGGTGTTTTGTATTGTTCCTAGAGCGCGACCGAGGCTTATCTGATCATCCCTGCAGGCCAGAGTTTAGATTATCAAATGGCCCATTCATCACACCTAATCTACCAATCGACTGATTTCTATCTCCTTCGCTCTGGAGACTGGACTTGGGGTACTTTTATGAAAAATGTCCTAACATCTTTCTTTTTTAGTGAAAGCCCAATTCTCAGATGAAAACTTAATGGAAATAATTAACTGTACATAACTATGACCTGTATATCCTGTAAATCCCCATCAAAAAAGAATAATAACCTGTTTTTTTTTTTGTTTTTTAGATTTTGGTTACTCACTACCTCTATACCAAACAAAGCTAAAAAAAAAAAAAAACCCTCTAATGACATTATCTAATAGCTTTAATTCAACATAAACGTGCTGCATTTTAGTTGCTTATTAAAGCGAACAAGCTCGCGCAACTTAATAAAGCGAGGCTGTGTTGTTGTAAGCGGGAGTGACAGTAACGGAGCTGACACAGGCACCGAGTTTCCTAATGTCCCCCTGAGGAGAGGTGCACGAGGGGAAAAACAGTGGCTCATCACAGCTGGAGCTGTGTCAAGCATCATTTGCCTTTTCACATGATTAATTTGATTTTAATATCTTAAATTGAGGGCTGATTAATTTTGATCACATGCTTAAAACAATACACACTCCATTAATTAAAAGTTTTTCGGGGACTTGTTGGTGCAAAGTTTAACCGTCGCAGCCGAGCTACGTGATTTATTGATGTGCTTTAAGCTTGCCACTGCACATGAATAACTCGCAAAATTGCCAGGTTGTTTCGGGGCACTAATTGTCAATCATTTTTGTTTTCCCCGACTGTTTTAGAAAGCGGAAAGTTCACCAAGGGCGCTGATCAAGGTCGGTTTTCTTCCCCTTCTTTAAGGCCTTGAGCCAAATACCTGCTCAGAGAAGCGGCTTTTTTTTTTGTTTTGTTTTGTTTTGTTTGTCTTTAGACGAGAAGCCTGTCAAACTTGAAGTTAATCCCTTCTCACAGCACAGTAAAGTGTCCAGGAATGAGATATCCGTATTTATCTATACAGTATGGCATTTCATCCTTAACTGAAGCAACTAAGCATGACCTTCCTTGGAATGCTCAATAGTAGGAAGGGCATGTAAGGGGTCCCTGGAAGTCCTCACCTTTTCTGTCCTGTTGATATCATAACTCACTCCTGTATTTTTCCAAATTCTGGGTAAAATATTTCTGGCTTTCATATCATAAAATCACTGCACAGGGATAACTGAGAACTGAGAAGCGCGCCACATTTGCCAGTGATATATTATGGTGTCTGAAGTATATGGCTCGATAACAAGAATTCCCTGACTATAAAAATGGTGAAGAAACTCTTGACAGCAAAACTTTCACTGCAATGATGACTGGCCTTGAAGTGCGCGAAGAAAAAAAAAAGAAGAAAAAAAAAAAAACAGGTACTCGAATCCATAAGAACAAATGGGTGGACTGGGAAAAGTGGGCCACGAAGGGCCCAAGGGCGCCGTGAACGCGGCTCCGCGACAAACCCCACGCGCTCCCGTCTGCGCGTGGCATCTTCAGCAGGAGGGCTGATTTCCTACATCATTAATTGCTGAATAGATTGCTTGTTGAATTCTTAATGTGTCGCCAATGTGTGTTTGTCATTACCGGGTTTGGCGCGGAGCAAATGGCGAAGCCTCCGCTTACATGGCCTTGATGGATCTTCAGGAAAACATGAGACAAAAAGCAAAGTCTGTTGTTTGCATGTGACTCAAGGTGCTGAAATTTTTACCGCTCCTCTCATGCCATTTCCCTCCTTCATTCAGCCGATTTTATACACGTATACGAACAACAACGAGGGCAATATGGATATTTTATTTCATTGGCAATCGACCTGGAGTACTGGGACAAGCGGTGCTTAACCGGTGGACCCGTTCTAGTTTTTACCTGTAGGAGTCGAGCGACTCGGAATTCATTTTAATGCAAAAGCAGAGGGCTTTCGGTTTAATGCATATTCAGTGACTTTGCATGTTTTAAGCTCTATGCAAATATTATTGGATTTTGAAAGGATTTGATGGATTTTCTATGGATTTTCGCACACAAACGTTGGCGAAAAATAGAGCGAATATCGGTGCCTTTTGTGCAGAAGATTTGCAAGTATGATCAATTTTAATGAAACCTCTCCCTCCCCCCCACCCCCCCCCCACCACCACCACCATAGAAGAAAAAAAGATTGGGTTTCAAACTATCATTAATCGCAGCCAAGGCATCATATACACAGGATCCAAAGGCAAAAAAAAAAAAAAAAAGGGTTTAGTTCCTTTGCACTTATTTCCCCTCATCATTTTGGTAGAAAAATACAGGCCATGTGTTTATGGAGTGAATATAAAACTCCTGCGTTTTATTTCATGCTTACGGCGAAATCATTGAACTCCAGCATTATGTTCGTGCCTATTTAACATTATGGTTAATGAAACAAATAACTTTTTCTATTATTATTATTATTATTATTATTAGCACTACCATAATGCAATATCTAATACCAAAAATTCCTTTAAAATCCCCCCCCCCCCACACATCTTTGTTATGGGTTTTGTGAAATCCTCCCTAACCTTGGCCGTCATCCATCTCTGCTCTGAAACACAATACCAACAAAAGCAAATCCTTGAGAGGGGGAAAAAAAAAGAAGGGAAAGAGAGAAAAAAAAAACGGGAGCCATAATGGCACGGCTCAGACGTGTGTTGTGGGCGTAGAGCAGACGGGGGTCTCTGTTTAAACACGACTCGGGGCCTGGATGACGTGTCTGCACGCGGGAACGCGATGCTCCAGAGTGAAAGGTTGCCCGAGGGCCTTCTCACTCATGTCCACTGACGGACATGACTAATTTTGCTTTGTGTAAACCGTGCACATTTTCAGACACGATGAGACACCACCTCCCGCTTCATCGTTTCATTTACGGATTTCGGCAGGAGAGAGAATTTAATACTGTACGCTTGTGTTTTCTTGCCTTACAATGAAATTTGCACTAAACAGATTTGATCAGCCAGGGTGTCTTTTTTTTTATTTTATTCTTTAATTTGGCGACATAGCTATTAGATTAATGTTGCATGTTTGGAAAGCTTATAGTCATTGTTTTACAGTCTTGGCATTAAATTATATGTCTGAATCATTACAGTACATACTTGCCTTAAAAATTTACTTTTTTTTTTGTAATATGATGCAAATAAGATGGTGATTAAAAAAACATAAATAATCAAGATCTTTTCATTTTCATCAAAAACAAAGATTATTGGTTTATCCCACTGTGAGAGCAATGATTAAAAAAAAACAAAAAAAAAAAAAACAGGAACTTATGGACTGTGTAGTTGGAATGCTAAAAGTCACCTGATACACCCTTTATCATGTCGGTTATCTTAGATAGTGGTGTATCGTACAGTACATCCACAAAAACACAAACTAATCTAAGATAATGAATTGAACTTGACTTTAACTTTAGCCTAAATTTAGACAATCCAAGAAGACCACTAAGTTAAAAAGTTGGTTACAGATTATAATAATTTTAAATAAAATCACAGAATCAAAGGCGTTCCACATCAGCCGGTGAAATGTACAGACGTTGAAATCACAGGCTTCATTTTCTCTGCACTTCTTCGGATCTGTCTTTTCTTTCAACCAGCATTGTACTCATTCTTTACTGCATATTTTTACTTTTATCCCACAGTGCTGTTGAATTCTCCACTCTGATTGGATATTTTCAACGACACTACTTTCGACAGCTGGTTGAAAATCATGAATTGTGTTATCATTAGTGATAGTAGTTCCAAGGCAAATCACAGGCTTATACAAATGTGCTCGCCTTATTACTTTATTGTTTCTATAATAATAACAGCTCTTTCACAAGGACATTTATTTAACATTTATGAAAGGAGTCTCTGCTTTTGTAACAGGAAATAAGTTTGTGGAACTACTGTGGAAGTCTTCATATGATTTCGCACGTTACATTTTCTCAATAACATCACAACTCGCTTTTTAAATTTATTTATTTGTTTGTTATGGCCAAAACATGGTATCGGTGCTAAAAAGTGTCTCACCTCGGTGAAAAAGTGAATTTTCAGGTAGCATTTTTGATAATACTTAATGATTCTTACCTCCCAATCCATGCTTTGTTTTTTTTGTTTGTTTGTTTTTTTGTAAATATAAATACACATTTATATTTTTATCAGATAAAAAGAAACACATTTGCTAAATACAGTTTCATGCTCTTTTATGTTTTAGTGTTGGGAACTTTTTAAAATTCAAATCTTTCAACGATCTTAACTGTCATTCAGATGAAACTTGGCCAATTTACATAAACCTTTAAAAGTGTATTATTTTAAAATGCAAAATTGTCAAGATATTGCAGCATGAATTTGACATGGTTACGGACACTACAGATTTTTTACTTGAAAAAAATCCTTGATTTTTTAAAGCTGCAATACTTTAATTTAAACAACAATGTTTACAGGTCATATGGTTCTAGAAGCTTACACCAATTTTAATATCAATGCGCATAAAGAAATATGAATCATTTGCATTTTTAATGATTAATGTTTGGCCATTTTTGGGGCACATATGAAATCATCTCTCCAAAACGGCTGAACTTAACAACTTGAAATTGGTCACTTGCATGTTGCATAAATTTCAGAAGTAGCTTCTTTGGCCACACACATTTTCTGTATTATATGTATAACTTTAAAAACTTTTGTGTTTTACCCATAAGGGAGAAGGCATTGGCACATTGGTAGGTGTCTCACCTTCTGTTTGGAAGGCCTGGGTTCAATTCTCCCCCACCCCCCCCCCCCCCCAATGCCCTTGAGCTTTTGTGCTAACTGGAAGTAACTTGTTTGGCAGTGTTAAGTGTAAACATAAATAGATAAAATGTACAGTAGTTAAAAAAAAAAAAATAAATAAAAAACTGATGTTCAGCATTGAAAACCGAAAAACACTTCCGCTTCCATGCTTTTACAGGATAACAATCAACAGTAACTCCGCTTGATTCATTTTCTATAACAGCATCGCTCCATCGTTTTTCTTTCCGAACATATAACATGAAAGAAAGAGCTTTGTAAGTAAGGTTTTGTTGCGTAACCAGCCAGACAAACAGGAAGGGATCATGCTGTGATTCTAAGTATTTGCCCCGTTATCCCAAAAAAAAGTGTCCCAACTCACCATTGTTGTGGTTTTTTTTTACCGAGTCTGAAAGCCACTCGTGCCGTGGCAGCGTACCATGAGACGAAAATGATGGATGCGATCTGTCTTGAAAAACACCCGCCGTTGTGTTTATCTGTCAGTGGAAAGTTAGGAAAAGTAGGACGAATGAGGAATGAAGATGTTTAGACGTCTGGCATTAATGTCAAGCAGCAATGATGACACAGGAAGAGCTAGAACCCTAAACTGAAGCTCGTCTTTATCTGGTAC
Source organism: Clarias macrocephalus (assembly GCA_011419295.1). Lineage (NCBI taxonomy): Eukaryota > Metazoa > Chordata > Actinopteri > Siluriformes > Clariidae > Clarias > Clarias macrocephalus. The sequence goes on along the minus strand of JAAGKR010002597.1, from coordinate 18,530 downwards.
TATATCTTGAAAAATGATAAGATTCTCTCCATGATTTCGTGATCACATTTTGGATTGTATTGTACGAATAAAACACTATCGGTGTGCTGCTGCAGGGAAATAACCATCAACAAGGTGGAGTGATGCCGAGTTTCCCAGAATGCCTGTATTTTCCAGTAACTAGTTTTGAAGTGTTTTCCTTTTATGCCATCAATACCATTTTAATTATGCCACAAACAACACATTGTGCTTTTGATTTAGCACAAATGCCTGAAGACTTTTAAATGTATTGACTTTTACAAAGCCATGACACTGGAGATGCATTCTGTAAAAGTTAAATGTCCTTAAAGGTCCCATATTTTACAAGAACTTACCACGGGCTTCAGAGCTCCCCCAAAGTGTGTGTTAATGCTCGAGCTGTGCTACCCCTCAGATAATGCATACTGTTTATACCTCAAACTCCCTCTGCTTCACTTCTCGCAACACTCTGTTTCAGTGCCTATGTAAATGAGGTAGTATTCAGGATCCTCACCCCTCCAGAAAACTGCAGAGCGCAGCAACAAGCCAGAGAACGAATTCCCTCATATGAGGTCACGTTAGGGTGAATATCCATCAATGACTTCCGGGGGCCGAAGCGAGTGGCAGCTCATCCAGTAGCTCCTTCTTCTTGAATTTCCTTCGGGATCACTAAAGTATGTATCACTCACTCACTCATCGTCTGTACAGCCTAATCCTGTATACAGGGTCACAGGGGGCATGGAGCCTATCCCAGGACACTTAAGGCTAGAGGCGGGGTACGCCCTGAATGGGCAGCCAATCCATCGCAGGGAACACACATATACACTCATTCACTCACTCACATGCTCATTCAATTTGGGAACACCAATCAGCCTAATCTACATCTGTATTTGGATTGTGGGAGGAAGCCGGAGTACAGGGAGGAAACCCACCAAGCACTGGGGAGGACGTACAAACTCCATGCACACAGACCCGAGGCGGGAATCAAACCCAGACCCTGGAGGCACAAGGCAACAGGGCTAACCGCTAGGCCAACATGTTGCCGACTAAAGTATCTACAGTATCTACCTACCTACCTAATTAATTGGCTTGTTTAAGTAAATGTTTTATCTCGCTTTTTCCCCCATACACACTGGACACCCATCTGAACGTCTAAACAGGACTGAAATGTGAATTTTTCCATAATTGACCTCTTTAAAAGAAAGGTTCACCATATAAATGCAATTTCCTATTGGAATTATTGGAATTGGAATTGGTGTAGTTACAGTACAGGCAGTTTATTAACACCCTCTGACCAATCACATACTCAACTTACACTTCATCCTGAGCAGGGTTCGGGTTAGCAGTGGATCCAGATTCCAGGAACTGAATGCATGGGGGTATATCAATGAACTTTCATTATACTATGTATCACATATTAATCCATATTTATTTGCTATTCATGCATGTCTTTGTTTATAATCACATGTAGTTTAATCTCCTAAACTCCAAGCAATATTGTATAATATTCCACACATCTATTTTGATATCATCTTGTAACTAGCTTCCAGAAGATCTAGCTCTTCACCAAGCACGTATCCCTTAAAACTCAGATAATAAAAATATATATAGGGCTTAGGATTGTGCAGTATATAGTGACATATATAAAATATATATGATGTATATATATCCTATTCTTTCATCATATACAAACATGACTGAGCAAAAAAAAAAGTATTTATTAATAAATTTAAGTGTATCTACATATTTTGCTACATCATTCCCATATTCCAGTAGTGGTAAGATGTACCCTTTATAAAAGTAACGACAACTTTTGTGCCACCTGGACAGATGTTTCTGTCTACATGCCACCTGGCACATCGGGCAACAGATCCACTGTTTCTGTTTACAGAGCGGTTCTTTACAGGGTCAGGCTGTCAGCTCGATGCCCAATTGGATCTGAGCACTTGGGGGCGAAGGACCTTGCTTCAGCGTCCCGACGGCATTGGGGCTCAAACCGAGGACGTCCTGGTCCGCAGCCCAACACCTTAACCACCGAGTCACCCCCGATTCCCTTTTTAGATTATGGGTTTTAAATGAACTCATTTTAGGGGGAAAAAACTTTTTAGGATTTTAGGATTTTTCTCGCTAGAATTCTCAGAGCCTGATTAACTGAATTATCTTACAGGAAGAATATTTTAATATGCATGTTGCTCTGGATAAGAGTGTCTGCATAATGCTGTAAAAGAAAAGAAAAAAAGTTAAAATGCAGCTGCTGTGAATGTTGAGGTTAATAAAAGCTTAATATTTGCTGTATCTGATGATCCATGCTCACTGCTAAAGCTGTAAAGGTCTTTGTGCTCCTTGTGCACTCTGGCTTAGAGTCGTTATTTTTGATGACGCTCTTTGTGATATTATTTACAGGTTTTTGAGCATGTTTAGATGATGAAGAGGTAACACGGGCCTGTTTCCTGATCTCTCGCTCTCTGTCTCTCCTTTCTTTCTTCTCTCTCTCTCTCACACACACACACACACACACACACACACACACACACACACACACACATATATACAGACACAAGTAAAATCTATTGTCTGCTAAGTGTCTTTTTTCCCCTTCTCCATTGTGCTGTCACCCTATCTTTGGATCAAAAGCCCTCGCCGGCCGAGGTTATTTACATTTTAAAATCTGCATTTTTCATATAGATCTGTCTGCCACTGGTTTTAATATCGGCGACGTTTCCCACGACACCTTTTGTTTTATTATGCATTATGAATTTCTTCTTCTCTCTCCTTCATCTTCCCAAATCCCCGTCCCCACGCTGAGGCTTATGAGGCCAAGTGTTTTATCAGGAGGAGGGGAGATTTATCATTTCAATCTCATTTCAATAAATAAAATAATCTCTCTCCTCTTAGAAGTGACAGCCGCTAATGCTCGGACTGAAACTTGGGGGTGAGAGGGAGGGTGGTGAAGGTGGTGCTGCGGGTGATGCTGGTGGGGGGTCCACTTCACTTCACTTCACTACGTCTATCACGGGGTCACGACTGCAGGGTTCGGCCTTTCAGAGAGTAAGAGATCAGTGGAGGGATCTGAAGTGGCGCAGCGATGACCTTGTCGCTGTTCTTGTTCTTTAAACGCTCCTCATTACAAGCACGCGGCGACTCTTCAGAAGCGACGATGTCGCCGCAAAACGAATGTGCTCAGGAACAAGACCGTCCATCGGAACGCCATCTTTTATTTTAATTGCTATCCCCTTTTTCCTACTGTTTCTTCTTATTTTCTCCCCCCACCCCGCCGTCCCCGCCCTGAGCGAATAGAGAGAAAAGCAGCCGAGAGCTGACAGGAAAACAATTGCGTTTCAAATTGAAGTCCCAGCAGAGGATGTTCAGTTCCTTAACCTGACATCCGTTTTTTGCACACGCCCCACACACACACACACACACACACACACACACACACACACACACACACACACACACACACAAAAAGAGAAAGTAAAAAAGATGCCTGTTTAAAGAGAGAGAGAGAGAGAGAAATGAGAGGGACGGTCCTTTTTGAATATGTGTTTTTCTGTTTATCATTAGCTGACTGGGTGCTTCATCATTCTGCGAGAAATCCCTATCTGCCGAACATAAGGCTGCGAGACAGCGGGGAATCAATCTTTTGTGCTTGGGCAGATAAACACAGGACGCAATCAGAGGGGAGACGGAGGCATGAAGCCGGGCGCAGGACTCACGCCGCTGGTGATGGATGGCGGAAGTAAAAGTGTCAGGATGGCATTATGCAAATAGGGGAGGCATCCGAGCATCGCCCTGGTGATTATGGGAGATGGGGAGAGCAGCCCGTGGTCCCCCTGGCATCACTCCTGCCCGCCTTTTCTCTTTTTTCCCCTCCTCCTCCTCCTCATCCTCCTCCTCCTCCTCCCCTTCTACTCTTCCTTTTGGCTTTGGCTTCTCACTCTCTCTAATTCGCTGCCTGGTCGTCTCCCTGCAGGGCGTCCTGGGGGAAGGGGGGGGAGCTGGTGGAGCTCTGGATTAGAAGAACCAAACCCGCTCAATTGACTCTACTCCACAGTGATTCGGGCCGGACCCTGGAAAGGTCAAAGTTCACACTGACATCCTGATCCTTGGACGGTGAAGAGGTTAATTGATTAAATCTTTACTTTTTAAAGGTCAGCTCCACTTTTTCCCTCTTATCCTCTCCTAAAAAAAAACAAACAAACAAAAAAAACAATCATCAAAGACGTATCCGTGTCCAGGATCTGCTTCTTCAGTTTACCACTGCTACTGCGAGGATAATGCAAAGTCAAATCTGTCTCACGTCAAACCTTTTAGTCATTTCTCTCCTCTCAGACAGAAGAAAAAAAATATTTTAGTTCCTCAAGAATCGCTTTTGTCCATGATGTCCACGCTCACAACGCTGTTAAATAAAGGCTGGTTTTGTAGAAATTCACAACATTTTTAATTAATATCTAAACCACCCTCAATGGATGCATTATCAACAACTGTCCTGATTTTTATTATTCCATTAATTGCTTCTCCAAATGGCCTCATCAGTACATACAGTACATACCGGAGCCTGAAAACTCCTTCCTCTCTCACTGAGCTGCATTCAGCTAAATAGTTTAATGTGAATTCACTCAGCGCCAAGCAGAAACTCGACAGTGTTTTATGTTTTCACACATTTGGAGGTTTAAAGCTAGTTATATGAAAGGGAAAGAAAAAAGGAGAGAAAGGAAAGGTGAGCAAACAAACAAATAAACAATTAAGAAAATGTACAGTATGTAAAAGATTAATTATTTATTAGTTCTTTTTTTTTTTTTTTGCCAGTATGTAGTGAATAGATTATGTTTTTCATTCTGTCCACCCAAGAAGGTTTCATTAAGACACTCGTCGAGTGACACTCGTTTTCATTAAGAACGAGTCGTCGAGTGTGTGTACATTTAAATGAAATTACCACTGTAACATGCAGAGGAACTGATTTGTCATTGGAGTCGTTCCAAACGTTCAAGGTCACAGCAAGGTCAAAGGTCTGATGTTTTATTTCTTTTCTCAATACCTTCAAGATGTCTTCGGCGTACACATACAGACATGTCGTAATCGGTATTGTCTTCTCCGTGTCCTTTTTTTTTTTTTTTTTTCTAGACGTGTAGAGAAAAGACAAATAGGAACAAAATGTTTTGGTCACGTCCATCAAGGCCCGTTTTATTCCCAGGAGTTATACATGTGAGCCTAACCTCATCACAGCGTCCCCTTTTTCGTAATATTGAAAACGATTTGCAACACGGTGTCACGACTGAATGAAGTCAACGCATCCAGACGTAGAAATAAGAAGTTGCAGATTGCTAAGGTTTGAGTTTTAGACAGAATAATACCCCTGACCTAATAGTCTACTCAGCATGAAGGCCATAAAGGAGCACGATAATGGAGTTTACCATAACAGGAACCGATTTGCCTTCATTATTCTGTTGGAGAGCGCATTTTCCTTGCTGCAAAACTGCAAATAATTAATGACCCCGCCGTGGATGAATATCATCATGTGTAATAGTTTGTCCATTAGCGCCGGACAACCTTTGACGGCGGAGTCCCGCTGCGCTATTTCCCAGAGACGAGCCCGAGCTGCCAATCCTGCCGCGTCTAACTTTGGCACTCTCCATAAAGCGCAGACAATACCACTCTGTTTCAGCAGATTGGATCCATTTGCATTGGACAACTCCTCTGCATATAGATTGATGGGTTTAATCAGCGAATCAGGGAGAGAGCTCACCCATCAATCATTGTCAGGCTCGCGTTTTATTCTGGGCCTGCGCCTTCCCCGACTCTGGCTCATCAGCGAGAGCTGGTTCAGATGGAGGAACCGAAGATGAAAAGTGAAGCGGGGATTTTCCTGGAGCAGGTAAAATATCAAACGGATATTAAGCGAAAGTAAAGATCTAGGAAAGGTTTGTCAGATTTGTTTTCATCATCAATTGAGGAAAAAACCAAAACGAAAGGAGAATTTCTTAATCCTGAAGGAGTCGGGGCCTTGTGAAAATCTTTCCCAACAATACGATCGATCGAAACTCCTGTTACATATCGCACCGTGCAGGAACACGACGACATCAGAACTGTTCCAATTAAAATGAAACGTGTTAAAGTCTCTTCGGAAAAAAGGAGCTGAGCGAGATGAACGTCTTTCATTCTCACATGCGGGTGACACCGTGTTGATTGAGGTCTTGTTGTGCAGATGTGCCGTCCCCTGACATCACATATACAGGCAGAAGGTGTAAATTGAGGTTTCGATGCCATTGTGTTAGGGAACAGGTGAGAGGATCTGGACCTGTCTCGGGTGCCGACGACAGAAACCTTTCTACCTGCGAACGATACCGCTAACGCGTCACACTTCCTTTCGATGCTAATTGCTGCAAATTCAATTAAGGCGGAACGCAATAGACAAAGTTGGACACTGAGTGTTAGATTTTCCTTCCGTCTGATTTCCGGCATCGGCTCAGGAGGTGCCACAGTCAAACGACAAATACAGATATGTAGCTGTGGTAACAAATCACTCGACAGAAAGTGTGCAAACTTCAGGCATTGATGATGTGATCTCTTTTTCACATCACAGTGCACCATGTCGTTAAATTTACCTGAACATTCTGTAGATGTATTACATTAAATCTGATATCAAATTGTTTTCTCTTTATTTAGTGAACATAACTAGATCTAGACCAGATAAGAAAATGCAGAATTTTGGAGAAGAAACAATAACATTTAGGTGTTTTGTTTGACTAAATTGAGTCACCATTTCAAAATGGTCTGCACCAAGCAAAGACAACAACTACTGTATGGAAGCCTGAAATGACTGGAATGGGTTATGAGCCATGCAGCACATTATTAAAACCTGTAAAACCTAACCGTCAACTTCTCTAAAGAAATGAATGAAGATAACTAAAATGTTTACATTACAGCATTTGGCAGATGCTGTACTTAAATTTTTATTTCATTATATTGTACATCTGAGCAGTTGAAGGTGAAGGGCCTTGCTCAAAGGTCCAACAGTGGCAACTTGGTGGTCGTGGGTTTTTAACCCGGGGACCTTCCGAACTGCACTCCAGTGCCTTAAGCACAGAGCCACTCCTGACTCCACACTTGGTGCAGTTGCATTGTTAAAAATCTAGACTTTGTTGTGACAGTGTATGATCAGTGTTATGATCTGGGGTTGCTTCAGTTACTCAGGTCTAGAGTCAGCAAAGTTATGTGGCAAAAAAATGAAGTCAGCTGACCAGCTGAATCTACAGTATAGAGAATACGGCACGGCCCAATTCCAGGACTCAAATGATAAAGTATAGTATATTATAATACTTCTGCACAATGAATTTTTCTCATTCTCCTATTTTTTAATTTCACACGATTAACAGTAATCATTTTGTCATTTATTAAGGATTATTGTCCTCTCCTTTAATTGACGTATAACCATATTCTGCAATGCATATGTGCATATGGGCGCATGTGATAAACGTCCCAGCAGGAACTTATGGTTGTCGAGACGTCAGACGTGACGTTAATTTGGTAACAGTACCAAAATATGAGACCTATTTTGTAAATGCTAAGATACACCTCACTCTAATATTTTTTACATTACAACACCAAGAGGTGCGTGACATGAGATACACTCGCGGTGTGTGGGGAAGCTGTTGCCTCCGTCCCGATCTCTAATCGGAGTGCTAAACCCAGTTAGAAACTTAAGAAGAGAGCATGGATGTGGTCAGACGCTGTGCGAATGAAAGTTAATCAGCATAAATGCTCGAAGTAAAGTAAAGTTTTTTTCATGGAGTTCATGTTCAAGTTCTCACCGTGCTTGGTGGATTTCCTCCGGGTTCTCCGGTTTCCTTACACACTCCAAAGACCTGCAGATTAGGCTGATTGGTGTTCCCAAATTGCTCACAGTGTATGAATATGTGTGTGTGTGTGTGTGTGTGTGTGTGTGTGTGTGTGTGTGTGAGTGTGAGTGTGTGTGTGTGTGTGTGTGTGTGCGCTGCGATGGATTGGCACCCCATCCAGGGTGTACCCGGCCTTTTGCCCTAAATCTCCTGGGATAAGCTCCAGGCCCCCATGCAACCCTGTAAATAGGATAAAATGGTATAGATGATGAGTGAGCAAGTACAACACACTTGTATTTGCAAATTTGTGTTTGTTTTTGGCATTCAAAGTTATCTTAATGTCATTCTAACTTTCAAAAACAACATGGAACAGTATGGATATTACATTGGCCATGTCACCTGCTGGGGTGTAGCTTTTTCTTTATGAGAGCACATAAAAAAAGCAATTGCAAATTTTGCAATTTCTAACAATTTTTCTTTTCTTTCATTTTTTTTTCTAAATAATCAGTGATGCAACCAAGCCTGGAACCCACTGGGGAAATGGAAAACAAAACAAAACAAAACACTATTTAAGCTTAACCTCGAACCTCAATCACAGCTTCATCACTACAGATTATAACCTCTCAGTAATATCTAAGAAAGATATGTGGGACTGTTTGTTTAATCCCACTAATGGAGTTATAAAATTGTGTCTCGCATACTCATGATATAGTTGTATTCCCTGAAATATTAGTAGCTTTCATGACAGCATCAGTGTGGCACTAAACTACACTTCCCATCAGCCCCTGCACATCACAGCACTCTGATCACATTTCACCTTCTTTCTTCTCCTTTGTCTTATAAAGCACACTATTTAAGTTCCAGTTTTCAGTCTACAGTATATATATATTTTTGTATGTGTGTGTGTGTTTTTTTTTTCAGCCTGAAAATGGCTGTCCACCAACGTTTACCATCCAACCAGACAAAACTCGAGAGGATCCCCAAATCCAGGTGTAGGTCTTCCCAAAAAGACTCATGGCTGTATTAGATCAAAAGGGTGCTTATACTATATACTGAGCAAAGGGTCTGAATAGGACTATATGATTTTTCAGTTTTTCTTTTTGAATAAATCTACAAAAAAGTCAACAATTCTGTATTTTTCTGTCAACATGGGGTGCTGTGTGTACATTAATGAGGGAAAAAAATTACTTAAATGATTTTAGCAAATGGCTGAAATATAACAAAGAGTTAAAAATTTAAGGGCGTCTGAATGCTTTCGTACCCACTGTATGCATTACTTCTGTCCATCCATCTAGGAACCTCTGTAGTTCAACGAGGGACCATTGTGTATTTATTCCTGTTTTGCAATTGTGGTTCACACGCTCATTCACACGCTGCAGGCAATTCGGGAACGCCAACTAGCCTAACCTGCTTGTCTTTGGACTGCGGGAGGAAACCGGAGTATCCAGATGAAACCCACCAAGCCTTTGCACATGCACACAGACCCCGAGGTGGGAATCCAACTCAGACCCTGGAGGTGCGAGACAACAGTGCTAACCTGCATAAGCCACCATATACTTGTATGTTACTAGACAGTGAAATTCCTTTATTCTTGTCATATCCCAGCTTTGAGAGTAGGCTGCTGTTAAAGAACAGAGTCAGCCTTTAACAGGCAACCTGGCGAAGCTGGAACTCAAACCATCAACCTTCTGATCAGTAACCCAGAGCCTTAACACACTGACCCATATCTTGACCCGTGCAAGGCAGGGACTAAGGATGGATGAATAAAGAATTAACCTTAATGATTTGTACAATCAGTACAATGCTGCATATTCACGGCAGTTGTTTATCCTGCGAGCATCTGCATAACGGTAAAATCCTCCCACTCATTTTTTTTTTTAATCCCCCCAGTCCTGGTGATATCTCAAGTCTGAAACGTGTATTATCTGTATAATTTATTCATATTTAGTTACATCTCGGTTACAGTTCTACATTATTTCTCTCCAGGGCTCTGCAATGGAACACTTTTTATATTACAAGAAATAAAAAATAAATAAATAAATAATGCAAAAAAAAAAATAATAAAATCCTCGCCAAGAAGTTTGAATGTCATGTTTTGATTCGCTTTTCTATAGTGGGTTTATTGGCAGGTTTGCTGTGGAAAAAGAAATGCGACTGTTGATTGACTGGCAGTTTGCACATTATCATGTTACTTAAAAAAAAAGGCACGTTGTGAATGTGATTAAGTATTCGCCAGAATCCGAGTTTATTCTGCTATTACCGTATTTTGTACTGTACATGTAAACATCCTCATTGAGCTGCTTGATATAATGAGTACACGCCGCGCGTACTGCATTAATTTCTTACTAACTAACTAGCAAACACTGAGGCTTGGTGAGTAAGCATGAAGCATAAAGCATGAAGGACACATTAGTGTTAGGAAAATTCAAGATGAGGAAAAAGAAAAAAAGGGGGGGGGGGGGGAGAACCCGAAATGCTTATTATGTTACAAGAAAGGTCATCTGGTGCCTATTACGAAAGCCACTGACTCTCCCAAAAGTTGATTAAACACAAACTCCAGCAGTAGGTATCAGTGATGGAGTAAGAAGATGGAGGGCCCCATTTCATTACCACATCTCTCAGAATCCGGACACTGGTGAGCAACGACTGCGTTTTATGACACTTTTATATTGGGTTTAAATAACTTCCTCCTTGAAGTCGCTTCGACAAGGGGAACGCAAGTCGGTAATAAAGAAATCCGCAAAACTATTACTGGAGGAAGAAACTTTAATACCGAATATCTCTTAATGACAGCGTTCCAATTAGAGCGGCTGCATTTTCCCTCCTAGCCGCGAGTCAAAAACAAAACAAATAAAAGCAGCCCGATTTAGAAAGCTTATTAGCCTTCCAGTCCCATAGCAATTAAAGCATTACAGCTCCAGAACTTCTGTGAGCCTCCGACGGAAAAACATTGAGGTGGTCCTGACTTTAGAGGTGGTCTGGTGCCGTGTGTGTGTGTGTGTGTGTGTGTGTACTGTATGTGCGCGTGTGTGTGTTTTTACAGCTCCGGCATCCAATGCAAACACATTTACTGTAATTCGCTGAGCGTTTTGTATGTCAGAGTTGTAACGCTGAAAAGATTGCGTGTAAATGAGGCACGTTTTTTTTTTTCCCCCCGACGGAGAACCAATGCCCCGATGCACTATACACTGTCTGACGCAAACACACACAAGACACTTAAAGGGAGGGTTCACCAAAAAAAAAAAAAAAAAAAACTAATTTACCAAATTGTGTCATTAAAGCAAATGTCAATCAGCAAAGACTTGTGTGGTGTGTGACATTTTGCTTTTTTAAGTTGCGCACTTGAGCTAATGGTAGCTTATTTTAGTCGAATTACTTTCTTGCTCTGTAATCTCACCCTTAAACAGAATGAGTTTGTATGTAACACAAATTGTACAATTCTACCGTTTAAAGCCCGGAATGATGCCAAAGAGCCAAGTGAATTTTCCAAGATGGCTGCCTCCTTAATTCCGCAGTATGATGAAATTATGTTTACGTTATGTATAGATTACGGTACCTACTATGTCCTGGCACAGCAGGTAGCGTTTTTCTTTGGGTTTGCGTGTCTGTGTGGAGTTTCCCGTGTTCTCCTCTTGCCTGTGTAGCTTTCTTCCAGGTTCTCCAATTTCTTCCAACTGCAGAACCACACTAATAGGTAGATTGGCTACTCTATATTGCCCTTAGGTGTGAAATGGACTAGATTTGATATGGACTAACTCCCATCTGGGATGATTTCCCGCCTCACACCCAGCGTTCTCTAAGACTAAGGTTAAGTTACCAGCCCGAAGTGGCTCAATTCCTATTTCATAGCCTAATGTGACACAGATCCGATTTTTTAGGGCCGTCTGAATGCACAAATCTTTCATGTGTCCTAGATTGGATGCATATCCGATATGCGGCCATGCGACTCGAACGAGAACAGGCAGATCGGAATTCGTGCAACTTTATGCGTGGGGCGCTCGCTGATCGGGATTTCATAGCGGCGATAGCTCCTGAAACGGCTGAAGCGAGGCGTCTGGCTTTCTTCCTTCTTCTGGACTGCAACAAATACAGACGACTAACTGCTTGCCGTCCTCCAGAGCAGCATCCTAAGCATATTTGTTGCTAAAATTGCATCAGTTGTTTGAAATAAATGAGTGGTTGCACAAATCCATGATGTGTTTTAACCCAGATGGCGCGAGCGAAGACTTATCGATGTGCTTTTCAGAGGACAGACGCGTCCACATTAGAGTCAGATAAAAGTCACTTGTAATTATGAATGTGAACCGTCATGACATGCAAATCCAATCTGAGCAAAAAAATTGGAATTGAGCAATGTGGATTGTGATATAAACGCAGTCTGAATCCACACCAATCGTAAGAATAATACAGGTGAAGGAAGGAAGGAAGGAAGGAAGGAAGGATAAGAAGAAAGGAAGGACATAAAGGATGAAAAGGAAGGATGAAAGAAGGATGAGAAGGAAGGAAAGAGGGAAGGATGGAAGGAAGAACGGAAGGACATAAAGGATTAAAAAGGAAGGAAAGAAGGAAGGAAGGACATAAAAGATGAGAATGAAGAAAGGAAGGGCAGTGAAGAACATAAAGTGTAAAAAGGAAGCAAGGAAGGAAGGAGGAACACAAAGGATGAAAAGGATGAGAAGAAAAGAAGAAGTGTGTCTCTCAGAAGCTGAGTGTAAATGAATGTTTTCTATATTAGCCTCAGAGTGTCAGTGCTAATTTTGAACACCAACCATGCAGTGGCGGCTGGTGAAAAAAAAAATGTGGGGGGGGGGGGGCGCAAACAAAATTAAAATTAAACTTTTAATACTTGCCTGGCATTTATCAGGTGATTAAGCATCATTACTACTAGTAGAAAATAAAGTCCTGACTCACATCGCATCCAGTCAGCAGCTTTGCTTGCCATAAGAAGTGCTGGAAAAGACCTGTTGAGAATGGACCAATCACATGAGCCCAAATATTTAAAAACAATATTGATTTGCTAAGAAATAAAGTGGGCGGGTTCAAGGCGCACAGAGCTGCGCCCGAAGGATGATTTGAAAAGATCCAATCAGAGCTCAGCCTCAGGTCAAAAATTTACGTGCCTACATAGACACTCGTTTGTTCGGCGCCCCGCGAACACGAACACAAATGAAACAGTTTAGATTGTTTTTAATTGCAAATGAATTATATTAAGAAATACAGTGTGACTAAATGACTTTACTCCATTATTAAAATAAATATTTATTATGTTAAATAATTACATGTTAAAGGAGCATTCTTCTCTGCCTAACTTCCCTGTGCCCCTGCGCCCCGTATCGACCTGCCGCCACTGCAACCATGTCTTGATTGATCTTGTGTATCGGGATGTGAACTTTAAATTTCTCATGCAACAGTCCTTCACTGGACAAAGCCAGCGCAAGAACCAAACTGAACCCGTGTCAGCCTAAAAGAATAAAAGATCCCACTGTCCCATTTAGATGCAGAAGGAATGTGCTTTAATGCAGTGTTTTTGTGTATAGTATTTGCGGGAGATCGCTGTGTGAAATCACTGGATTTGGAATTTTGCTTTGCTGTGGTTAGTTTGGTAACCACTCCATACCTTTTATTCACTCAGATGTTAGTGATTCCACAATCAGGGTGTGTCTCAGTGAGATTACAGTTATACGGTACTGTATATGTCATATATTGGGAAGCTTTCTTTAAACACAGGTACAGTACGGGTCCTTCTCAACAACCTGTGTTTATGTTTCAGATTTCTTTAATAAACACATTAATTAATAATCTAATTATAGGATTTGGAAGACAGCATTTGTCTTTTCCAGGACACTATAGCCTCACTTTATGTTTAAATATAATAATTAAAGTACTTGAATAGTTCTACAATAATTTAATAATCTGTGTATTTATATGTGAATAAAGTTCATACTTGAAACATCTACAGGAAAAGATGCAGGAAACTGATTATTCGAATTTCCTCTGAATGTCACTGATAAGTGTAAGAAAAGTAAGTAAAGTGCTCTTATCTTATTATTTTTACTGATATTGTGCTACTGATGAACTTACTGTACACCTTCGTCATAGAAATTCTGCATAAGTAAATTATCCTTACTTAAACTAATCTAAAACAACCCCTTAATTTTTTTATGCTTGTGGCATGGTTACGCTTGACCCCCTTGGTCAAGGGTTCAAGCCCCGCCTCGGGTCCGCCACTGTGTGCGTGGAGTTTGTTATCGTGAGATGTTTCAATACATGTTTAACCATTTAAATTAATATTTTCTTGTACTCCGTGTTGAAACATCACCTAAAAAAAAAATAATAAAAAAAAAAACATATGACTAACAGGGATTAAGAATTTTTTAAAGAAAAAAGAAAAAAACGTCATACTTATGTTATTTACAACCCCCCCCCCCAAAATAAATAAAAAAAATTAATAAATTAAAAGAACACACATTGCATTCCTTCAGCATGAAAACATCACATGAGTCAGAGTGTCACACTCTCGCTAGTGTAAAGCAAGTACCAAATGTATAAACATCTTTCTGTTTCGAGATGGAACGGAAGCTGTGAGCCACAAGGGGGGGACAGCACCGCTCACACGCTTCCATTACCGGTCAACTGGCGGCTCAGCGGTCACGGCTTTGTTTTGGGCTGCCGATCAGACGGTCGTGAGTTCAAATCCCTGCACCGCTTTGGAGCGAGATTCTCCGTCATTATCTACTCTGAACTATTCCAAGAGAATATAAGCATCAGATGAGCAATTGTAAAAAATAAATAATAAAAAAATAAACAATTTAAAGAATCTCTTTGTTTTTGTTTCTCCAGACACACACACCTAGACCTGAGAAGGTGTGCACACACCCATATAATATAACCCCTATCATATGCTGGTCCGAATTCCAGCTAGCATCATGCACATATTTGCTAGTCAATGGCAAGCCTCGACATATTCAGGGGCACCGAAATATCGAATCACACAACACAGTTGTACGACGTGGTGCTTTTTTACCAGCATAAATCAAAGTTAGTAGATATGTCTGGCATTCTCCATAATTATACAATGATATGCTATCAATAGTTGGCAAAGCCGGTGGGAGTGCAGTTAATGCCGAAATGTAACACAGATCACAGTTGGTCTCAGCATGTTGAGTTGGCAGGCGTCCAGGAGCGGGACAGGTTTTCTCTTGTGTACATGGGAAAATGCAGCCTTTCAAGCGAAGTCAAAACTATAGGAGGCTTGATCCGTTCTGTTTCTTTTTTTTTTTCTTCTCTCTCTCCTTCCCCACACTTTCTTTTTTTCTCTTTTGCTGACTGACTGACCAAGCCAGTTCCAGAGCAGAAGCTGTGGTCTAGTGATTATCTCACGCCCTCACACACACACACACACACACACACACACACAAACACACACACACACACACACACACACACACACACACACACACACACACACACACACACACACACATTCCAGGTGCTGATTAGACTCTCGGGCATAAATCATACTTTCGGCTCCTGAAGGCAACACAATGAAGTATATTTCCTTTCAGATGCGTTACTTCATACCTGTATAGTATGAGTGTAAATGGCCCGCGATAGAGTCGAGTGGTGATGAGATGCCTCAGGCCGTCTCTCTCTCTCTCTGTAATGATGTTCCGAAATGATACCGTACACACATATACTCATTAGGGAAATCAGGGCGGGTGTATCATAATGACAAACACTTCGCCGAACATCTCGTTCGTGTCCCAGAGTGTTATCCGTCCTCTCATATTTCTCATGCGCCATCGGCCAACGGAGAGTCGGCGACATAAAGGCGCAGGTGTGCGTGTGTGTGTCGTCGTCCCCCCACCCACCCACAAGGTTTCTTTGTGCCTGCATGTGTAACAAGGTTTAAAAGCTGCTGGTCAATCTTTTTTGCACGTCTTTTGTTTGGACGGCGTTGACAGACCAAACCAGCAGTGACAAATGTGGACATGGAGGCTGTCTGCTGCTTTAAATGGGTTGAGAATGTTTTGTAGGGGAGGAATGGGGGCAGGTTGGGTGTCCAGGGGCTTAATGATGGGAATGGCGGCTGCGGTGGGGCAGACACACATTCTTTTTGTACGGCCAGGATAAAGAAGTCTTTTGAAAGATCTGGAGTTCAATGGCAGTGGCGGCAGCGGGGCAGGGTTACACACTGCAGGGTGGAGAAGCAAGCATCTGAAATGAAATGTGAAGATATCATGAAATTGGTCGGTCTGTTAGTTTGTGTCAGCATCGAAAGTCAAATCTGTAAAAGTGAAGAGGAGGAGTAGAACTTGGTGAGGATGTGACCTTTCAAACTTATGTGCCTTGGAGAAGAACTCAAAAGAAACATCTGGAGTCCTACAACTTTGCAGAAGAGTGCGAGGTTTATAATTCTTACTGTACAGAGTGCAAAGGAAACATGAGGCGGGGGAGGGGCATGGGGTAGTAAACAGGAAGTAGTCCTGGGTGAGGAAGAGCGCTACGTTTTCAAACGACAATACACATACTGTAAAAAAAAATAATAATAATCTCAGCCAGGTTGTACAAACGAGTGTTAAAAAGGTAGACTGCAAAAAAGACTGCAAACACTTGATCTATAAAAAAAAAACATTTGTATTGCTATTAAATGTCATACTGATATTTTGATGAGTAAAGAATAAATCTGTGATCAGGGATCGAGCCTTAAACGAAATGGAGGCAATAAATTTTTATATTTCTTATGTATATTTATGCTGGCTTAGTGGTAAGCTCTGTCAACTTGCACCTCCAGGGTCCAGGTTCGATTCCCACCGCAGTGTGCATGGAGATTTTATGTTCTCCCCGTGCTTGGTGGGTTTCCTCCAGGTTCCCCGGTTTCCTCCCACAGTCCAAAGCCTTGCAAGTTAGGTTAATTGGCGTTTCCAAATGACCTGTAGTGTGTGAGTGTGTGTATGTGTGTGTGCCCTGCTGGTCTCCTGGGATAGGCTCCAGGACCCCCCGCAACCCTGAATACAGGATAAAGTGTTATAGACGATGAGTGTGTGAGAGTGAGTTGTATAACATCCAAAGAAAATGTTATATTGTTGTAGCTACTGTATAAACACTCATTCTATTGAAATTAATAGTAATTAAAAAAAAAAAAACAGAAACCAGAAAAAGCACAAAGCCATTTGTCCTTGAAACCTAACCGTGGTAGGAATCTTGTAAAACTGTTGTGGAGGCTTCTTCCGTAAAATGTTACATGAACATGTCCTAACAAAAGACTTGCCATAAGACTAAAAGACTTTGCGGTGCCTTGGTGTTCAGCGCTGCCGCCTTGCACCTCCAGGGTCCGGGTTCGATTCCCGACCTCGGGTACTGCTTGTATAGACTTTGCATGTTCTCCCCGTGCTTGGTGGGTTTCCTCTGGATACTTGCCTCCGTGCTTGGTGGGTTTCCCACGGTAGTCCTACCACAGTCATACAATAGGAATAAATACAATGGTAATCCCCATTGGCCTCCGCGTTCGCTAGCTGGACTACAGAGGTTCCTAGATGGATGCAACAGAAGCCAATGATTATGCATTTTCTCCAATCACTTTTTGCCATTAATTTGCTGTATTATGTGAACTTTATTCCATACACCTTCCTGTGAAATGTTACAGTAGAAAAAAAAAAAAAAAACATTATGCTGCTGCAAAATTCACTTTCAGAAGTACAGCGATGTTAGTTTGTTTCTTCCGAAAGCAGAATCCCTGAAAAGAAAACAAACTCCAGTCTGTCAGCTGGTCACTTAATTCACATGATCTTCCATTTTGCGCCATGTTCCCCAAGACACGGTGTCTGTTCCCGCCGTATGCATGTCTGTAGAGGAAAATACACATAATACAGGTGTAACAGATAGAGCTCTGATTTCAGGCACCGACATCTGCTGTACTCCATACACTTGGTCTGCGGCTATTATTCTTTATTTATTTGGTCGGTGTTGAAAATGCAGTGGAGGACAGCCAGCCCAAACAGTGGAGACGGTGCGCATATGCGTGAAGAAGGACAACAAGGTAAGTGTTAACAGGCGTCTCTCTGATGGTCCACACATTGCCAGCTGGCTTTGATAAACAGCCTTTTCTCCCATTCTCCCACAGTGATTTTCTCACTCAGACTGGGGGCCATTTATAGCCCTGTATAAGGATCACAGATATCTCTAACCACAAAACAAACTGAACTTTAAAAAGCTCTTTTGAACAACTACGTGACTTGCAGGACTGAGAGAAAAGGTCAAAGCTAGTAGAGTAAGAACCTAATTCTAAGAAACCTGATTGAAAGGATTCCCTGGAGCTCTGCTTGGAGATGTTCGACTGGTTGTACGTTATTGTATGGGAGAAAGAAAAAAAAAAAACAGGAATGTTAACCGCCATAAACAGGACCTGTATTTCATTTACATAAGACATAAACATGTCTGTACCTGCTTTTATTAGGAAAAAGTCTTAACCCATACCAGTGATGACTGTTCTTAATGAAAAAATGGAACACATATGAAACTTTTTTACCCATTTATAGTTACATGTAATCCATGAAACAAGTGCATTCCTATTACTGCTTACTGTACTTTACAACATATATAAATACCATAAATATCTTTTGGCTACCTAGTACCTTTAAAAGTAATTTAAAAGTTCTTTCACCCCTGTTAATTACACTATTTTTGGTCGCCAGC
>JAAGKR010002596.1:71658-90361 GCA_011419295.1 Clarias macrocephalus | reverse complement strand
CTGTAACCCTGTTCCCTGATAAAGCGGGAACGAGATGCTGCGTTCCGATGCCGCACTGCTGGCGTGCCTGGACGTCCTTCAGACAAAATTGACCTGAGGATGTTTCCGGTTCACTCCTATTTATAACCTGCAGGTGCACCTTATTCGGTGACGTCATGCCTGGCACAGGTTATAAGCCGAAGGTATTCGGCGGGTTTGACATGCACAGGCTTCACAACCGGGCAACAAAGAGATGTTCCCATAGCGTTTTCACGCAGCATCTCGTTCCCGCTTTATCAGGGAACAGGGTTACAGCCAAGTAACCCGAGACGTTTCTCATCTTTAATGCCCATAGCAGCCAATGACACAGAGGTATTCTTTGCAGCATGAGATGGTGCATCGTCATGCATGAAGATGATTTTACTATGGAAGGCACGGTTCTTCTTTTTGTACCATGGAAGAAAGTGGTCAGTCAAAAAATCCTATATACTTTGCCGAGTTCATTTTCACAACTTCAGGGACCCTAAAGGCGCCTACCAGATCTCTGCCCATGATTCTGGCCCAAGACATGTCTCCGCCACCTCCTTGTTGATGTCGCAGCCTTGTTGGGACATGGTGGCCATCCACTAACCATCCACTACTCCAACCATCTGGACCATCCAGGGTTGCACAACACTCATCAGAAAATAAGACTCCATGTATGTCTGGGCACACTGCAACCATTTCTGCTTGTGAGCATTGGTTAGGGGTGGCCAAATATAAGGTTTAGGCACAACTGCAAGCCTCTCAAGAATCCTACATTTTGAGGTTTGCGGGACTACAGAGGCACCAGCAGCTTCAAATACTCGTTTGCTACTTTGTAATGGCATTTTAGCAGCTGCTCTCTTAATCCGATTAATTTGTCTGGCAGAAACCTTCCTCATTCTGCCTTTAACTGTACAAACATCTAATGGTTTCATACCTTGTTCAAGGCCTTGCACTATTTTACTCTCTGCCACAGCAGAGAGATCCTTATGGGCAATTTCCCATATTGCTTGAAACCTTCTTCAGCACTTTTCCTTTAATTGGGCTCATCTGGCAAACTAATTATCATAGGTGTCTGAGATTTATTTCAGTGATCCAAAGAGCCCTGAGATGCAATACCATCCATGAGTTTAATTTAAAAAATAAACATTTTACTGTTTGACACTTACATCCAATTTGCATAATAATTTGGAACGCCTTGTATGCTTACATATATCTTTTTATTTATGGACAGGTGTATTATGTTTGATCTGCATTATTTCGAGATGCGATAACTTTCTGAGGGAGTATGTCTGCATTTTTATCACTAAATCACACGCATTTATCAGCCTTTTGATCAAAACGCTGCCTTTTGTAAAGTGAAAGCGCGAGCTGCAGGTTTCTGCTCGCCGATGAACAGCTTTTTTTTCAGTCTGTCATGACGTGCACCTGTGATGGGCGTGCACCCAAATCTACTATCGCTCCTCACTCACTCCGTAGGCTCCCTAGGTAGACGACACCTCCCTCTGCAGGTACGCGAACGAGATGGGCCGCCTATTCGGGCCGGCTGGCGAGAAGTAGCGATCTCGAGCTTGCTCTACATTATAAAAGCAAGGCGCGGAGTTTAGTCCAGGGTCCGGGAAGAATGTAAAGAGTTGTGCGCTGGTGCTATATGACGCGCCTCAAGGACTTTAACCCTTAGGAGTCGGTGGGTGAACTTGCATTTTATTCTGGTAACCATGAAAATAATTTAAAATGCTCTGTCATTTTTGATCCTACACATAAGTGTATTACATCATTTGAATCTGTAAAGGGTCTACTTTTATTGATGAACACTCACAATATCAACAAACCATTGTGGTTTTGTAAAATAAAGAAAATAAACAGGGTGTGCTTTCAGCCGTCTCTTTCTCTGCAAAAAAATAAATAAATAAATAAACATGTCTATAAAATAAACTGAAACTCTGAATACTGCACACACAGTCATTAGAAATGTAACTATAGAAAGCTTAAAGGATCTACTTTTTAAATGAATACATTCACAAGAAACATTCTCAGTTTATGTAATCTGTGTGAAACCAAGGAGAGGCACAGAAACCAAGGAGTCGCACTTCATTATCCGATAATGACCTGAGACAGTACACAGCCACACGCTATTCACAGGGAAAACAGTCTGGGTAATCAACAGAAAATGCCACACCCCCCTGGACACCGGGTTGAAAACGCACAGGCCGGTGATATGTGCTAAAATGCCTCCTTGTCACGGATTGACAACCCCCCCACAACATGCTGCTTTATGTAGCTTAGCACAAACAGGTTAGTTCCCGGTGGCTAAGTAAATGTTCTAATGTATTTAACCTCGTTTTGGATAGCTTTAGATTATGGTTGCTAATATATATTTGGCTCAGTTTTGGTTAGCTTATGACACTGCTAGCGGTAATGTTACTTAGCACAAGCATGCTAGCTACAGCTGGCTAAAATAATGCCTTATGCAGCTAAGAGATGTTTATGAATATTGTCTGTGGTGTAACTCGTCACAATAGCTTTTGTTGATCAGATATTTACAATATCTTCTCAGGTGTAAAATGTTTAGATTGTGTTAAATGTGTAAGCAAAACATGGCATTATGCTAAAGTCTCGGGTGTAAATGTTTGAGATGCACTACATGGTCTGTGGCCTCTCAACAGATATTTGTCCAGCCTATTGGCCATCAACACATACAAAGGGGCACAAAAATATATACACACTTTGACAGTTATCTATGATCTTTTTAAAATGCTAATTGAATTATGGCGCCAGTAGTGATATGACTATATTGTATAATATATATAAATAAATATATTGTTTGTCCATACCTAATTAATTACACATCCATTTACTTGGAACAAAACAGGCTAACAAATTTTTTTTTTTTTTTTAGGTCATACTGAGTAAGTGCACATATTTGTGAATATATATGATGATAATGTACATTAGTTTCTTTTATTGTGTTACCAGCATGCTCATGTTTTTTTGTTTGTTTGTTTTTTAAATAGTTGTGACAGTGAAAATGATCAGCCACCTGTCCCCCAAAGAAGTGAAGGCAAACATGCAGGCAAGATGCAGTCAATGTCTTTGAAAATCAGACTGATGATGACACTGTTCCACAGACTCTGCGATTCATGCCCGCACTGGAACCCCCCGCTTTTTAAGTCACAACACTCACACACACACACACACACACACACACACACACACACACATACACACACACACAATGGAAACACCGTTTTTACAGGGAAAAAAAATAAATCTCTCTTTAATGACACTCGACTGAGCGCAGACTAACGGGATCACTGTGTATCTGTGTAGAGCAGAAGGTGTGTGTGTGTGTGTGTGTGTGTGTGTGTGTGTGTGTGTGTAAGTGCACGCTGTCAAATGATGCAGGCTGATACAACGAGAGAAAATGGATCTTTAACCTCTCTAATGAGACTTTCTTTTGTTTTACATGTGTTATAATAAACAGTACACGTGTGCTGTACACACGCATACAAACACTAAATAAAATTTGTTTTATGCGCACACGCATCGTCACAGTGTTATAGTAAAAAGTACACATGTGCACGGATGTTGATTATACCAGTACGAGACAAGCACTAAGACCCAGCAGGGGAGACGATTACCCATAATTCTGCACTGTAAGAGAAAGAAAAAGATGTCAGGTGGCTTCGAGATGGACCTAGTGGATGGACACCTGAGTAGTATCTGTCTGTTCTACCATCCATTCTGCTTATACAGAAGACTGCAGAGGAGAGTGAAATTACAAGGTACATGGACTACAAAGACATTTCCATGTCCTGCACCTGTGACTGCGTACAATTAGCACATGGGGTGGGGTGGGGGGGGGTGTTGACCTGTCTGACCAGCTGTTACTATACTGCACAGCACAAAACAATTAAGTGGTACAGGAAGATTTTTCTACACTTCTTGGAGCTTGTGGTGTCTCACAGGAAGTAGCACCAAACTGTACAAATACTGACCATGTACCAGTTCCAGTAGCTGTGCTGACCTCAGACCCAGAGATGCTGCCATTGCTGGTCGCAGGTTGTGTGTGCATTGCAAAGCAGTGCATGGCAAGCGGCAAAAAAACAACTTGGAGATGCCAGGCATGAAACGTTCCCCTGCGTCTTCAGTTGAACAGGAACTGCTTTCAAGAGTGGCACAGTGATGTGTGACTGTAGACACCATACACCCATTTTATCTTGCACTGTTCCTGTTTGCACCATTTTGCTTTGAATGTCTGTTTCAGGTTTATATATATTACAGTGAATGCCTTTTTTTTTTGCTCTATTCCTGTTGTAGTTTTACCCTGAAGGTATGTTTTGTAGGTTTTTTTGTATCATACACTGCTTTTGTTTGCATCATTTTACCCTGAATATCTGTTTTTACACATTTTATTTATCTTGAACTGTTCCTGAGATTCTTGAAAGTGAATCTTGATTTATTCTAAATAAACTACAAACAAAGAAATATGTTTTTTGTCCTCAAATTATTTTCATGTAGCACTTATCCCTGTTACATACCTGACTGAAATGCGGCTCATATATATGAGAATTACAGGATTGTTCATGATCATTCACGTCTCCTCGCATACGGCCTTTCTAAATAAAAAGTGTCTTAGGAAATGTAAATGAATATATTGTTTTCTGTGAATGAGTGATCAAGATGATTATCACATCATTTTGAAGTAAAAACTGTAGACTACAAGATCCAGATAACAAAAGTCTCGTAAACAAATGTTATGAATGTGTTTTGTGAACTTATTTCAGTGATATATATATATATATATATATATATATATATATATTTTTTTTTTTTTTTGTTAGTTTCAATAATCACGCATAACTGTTATTTTCTCCAAAATACAAAACTTGTACATACATGCTGCTCACATATTACTATAGCCCAGTTTGTGCTGAATACAGTTTAATTAGCCTTTAGACACTCACTCACTCAATCATCTATACCACTTAATCCTGTATTCAGGGTCACGGGGGGCCTGGAGCCTATCTCAGGAGACTTAGGGCACATGACAGGGTACTTTAGACATTTATGTGTTTATAAGTAACTGAAAAATATACAAACGTCAGGACATGTCAGAACCAGGGCCCCAAAACATCTGCAGAGTCTTAAGGGTTAAAGAGGAGACTGGAATTCCGCCCTTTGATCTTGGAAAAGAACTGCACAAGTTCCTGTGGCACCTTCACTCCCGCGCCGAGCCTGCCTTTGTATCCCCGCCGCCGAAGAGGAAAAGGCCGCAAGGTGGACGGTGTTAAGGCCCCTGATCCCAGCCAGGAAAGCCGCCCAGATGACAGACCACAGCGAGGACTCACGCCTGAGGCCGCACCAGAGAGAGCTGGGAGGGGCCAGGCCGGCCATCAACAGCGGGAGAAGAACTGTTTAGGGAGCGTGCAGGAGCACCGCCTCCGCATACCTTGTTCTGCCACTCCCCCCAACGCCAACTTCAACCAGCTGCGTGCCCGCATTTTCACTTAATTCCTTCTCTTTCTTTCCATCCTCCCTCCTTTAACCCTTTCACCATTTTCCATAAATAAATATATATATATTTTTTCTTTTTAAGACCTCGCCTCGTGTCCATGCTTCATGGTGCCGCCCGTGCACATAGGGTCGAACCTGTTAGACAGTCATAATTTTACAATCACATTCCAGCTATTATTTCCTGCCGTGGTCAAATAATGGATGATAAAATTATTCAATGCTGGACATAAACATTAAAAAAGCATAATGATTATTATTATAAAAAAACAGAATAAAAGAATATTTACTTTCAATATTTTCGTTCATTTATGTCTTCTGATGGTGCACAATGCTCACACATTTTTACATTTTAACGAAGATATGTTGGCATATTCACGAATCAGGACATTCGCATAGTTAACAATATCAGATAGTCTACTATCAGGAAATTAAATATGTTTTAAGACCATTTAAAAATGAGGCATTGACATGCCATCTCATTTCATTATTATGAACATACTATGAAGCACATATACACAAATTCATCTATTGTAAAACAAAAACAAAAAATCGTGTTTGCTTCAGCATTGGAAACAATATTGTTTTAGGCTAACTAATTATACACAATTCTTTGTTGTACTTGGTTGGTCTGGCTTTTAGAGAATCTGTTCAGTCCATTTTAATGTGTAGTATTCTTGCCATTCACTCACACACACACACACACACACACACACACACACACACACACACACACACACACACACACACACACATATTCGCATAAAATATGTCTGTGCATAATTTCTCTGCATGTTTGTTTGTTTCATATTGTGCTTGCCTGTGTTTTATATAAAAGTCTCAACTTATATATGAGTTTTCTGTAGATAAAGTTCTTCCATGCGCAATCTGACATATATTCAGTGAAGCACAAAACATTTATTTAAATTCTTTAAATGTTGCTTGAGGGATTTCGCGGCACGGAGCCGTACAAATTGCGTACAAAATGAATTTGGTTTCATCAGAAAAAGGAAGAGGAGGGGACAGAACAGGAAGCTGTGGTGGCTTAAGATGACATCACAGCAATTAAAATCAGGCAGTCATATTAGTTATAAGAAAAAAAATTCTATGTAAATTCTAAAAGACAACGCAACTATAATTAACAGGTTAATTTCTATACCTGTAACAACAGCATTGGCTACAAGAATATGAAATAAAATCACTGTCAAAAGTATTTGTGCGTAAAAAAAAGATTTGTGTGTAATTCTGTGTTTTGTCCGTAGATTTTGGAATCCAACTCAAACAAAAGACAGAATTACATGCAAATCTTTTTTTATTTATTATTTTTTTTACACACGATTATTTTTAACATTGATTTTATTCCATACAATAACATATGCACTGCTTGACATGCTGGACTTTCTCTGCATGTTTGTTTATTTCATGTTGTGCTTGTCTGTCTCTTATATTAAAGTCTGAACTTATATATAAGTTTTCTGTGAGAAAAAGTCCTAAGGCTTGAGCCACTACCCTTTTAATCAATAACCCAGATCCTTAACCTTGAAACATAGCAGGCAATAATAAATCTGGTCAAACTTCTGACCTAATACTGTCACTTGATTTAAATCTAGAAATTAAACATTTACATTAAACAATAGTAGTAATTATGGAATTCTTTATCCCAAAAATATTCTAAAATAGCAATTAGTTCCCAAAGGACAGAAAAGCTTCAGAATAGATAGATAGATAGATAGATAGATAGATAGATAGATAGATTCAGAAGCTTTTTCTGTCTTTTGGAAAGTAATTGCTTTTTTTTTTACATACATTATCTTATTTCTAAAAGTCAACAAATTAAAGTTTATTCTTTGAAAGGACAGAACAGTTGATTTTTCCCTAAATACTAAATAAAACATGAGTATAGACACATTAAAAGTTAATTGCTTAAATCCTGCTGATACTTCAGTTTGCTGCCAGTGGTGGAAAAAACATACCATTGCTTTGGCTTTATAGTTGATGACATTTTAACAGGCTAATTAAAATGTAAAAATTAATGTTAAATGAATGTTATAAAATTATATATTTTGGTGAGAATCTGTTAAATCCATGTTAATGTGTAGTATTCTTGCCATTCACCATAAAACATGTCTGTGCATAAGCCTTTATGTAAAACTATTTTATGCTTCTGTAGCAAATACAATTTCTACCATCGATATAATACATAGGTCTACATATTCTATTCTATTTCATTTAAAAACAGAATGCACAATATTAAGGGTTAAAATTTGATTGTTGTTAAAGCTTAAAATTGATTTAAAATAAACCATATTTAGTCTCATCAGAAAAAGGAAAAAAAAAGATTTTATGAAAGAACATTGATAAATCTGGAGTCTCTTTGGAGAATTTGCAGAGTTACAATTAATTTAATGCTCCTCCGAAACCAGGGGTAAAATAGAGCATAAATAAATGGATTAATGGTGGAATTAAGATACATTATAATTATATTTTTATAAAGAGTTTCTGTCTGTAGTTCAATTACACCACCTAACAAACTATAAACAAAATATGGAAGTAAACACACCAGAAACACAGACACTAAAATGCCGAGGACTTTAGCTGCTTTTCTCTCAGATTTTATCGAGGTTGAGGTGATTTTCTGTGTTTTAGGCCGTGTATGATTATTAAGCTCTCTGATAGCAGTCACATGTTTCTTAGCAATAACAAAAACTCCAGTATACAATATAATTATGACAGAACATGGAAATATAAATGAACATATTAGATCAATTACAGTCCAAACCTCATTTAGAGGAAGAACACACTCTCCAGGACACAAAACAAAACTTGAAAAGTTTCCATTGAAATATAGCAGTGCCATATTATAGGCCACCACTACACACCAGTTAAAAACAATTATACCACGAGTTACCCTGACAGAGAAAAATTTCATGTAGAGAAAGGGGTTTGAGAGAGCCAAATAACGATCCACAGCAATCTGAGCAACAGTGTAGGTTGATACTGAAATAAGACTACTAATAAGCCAGTAAATGCTGCAGAAAACTTTTCCAAAAATCCAGCAGGACTCAATAATCCAAATTAATAATACTGGCATTACAAAAATGCCAACAAGGAAATCTGACACAGCCAGAGAGAGGACTAGAATGTTTGTTTGTGTATGAAGCTGTTTGAAGTGAAAAACAGAGATGATGACAAGCATATTTCCACACACTGTTAGAAGAACCACAGCAGCAGAACAAATGTACAGTAAGATATAAACTGCAGATGATATAGATCTCTCTGGACAAGAGAAATGCTTACAGTGCTCAGTCTGGTTAAACTCTGTCAGGTTCATGGACATAAAATTTCTCTAAGGTTTACAAAATTTAAAATAAAGCAAGTAGCCCTGGTGCTTTTATAACTTAGAAATTAACCACACCTTCTTAATTTGAGTGACAGCATGATAGATATGATAAAATGCCTTGTGGACCACAAGGTCTAAAGGAAATATCAGCAGAAAGTTTCCACCATCTTCTGTGATCTTGGCTGGACTGATGGGATCCCGACTTGTGGGATCCCTGTAATTTCTGTTAAGGTAAATGGAGAATGTCTCAAGGTCATTAATATAAAAAACACTGTATGTGTTAGACACAGACATAATTAATACATTTGACAAGTAGAATTTCAAACATCATTGAACATTTGATTTATCTATACTGTTTTATTTAGAATTTAATTGATTTAATTAATTAAATATTACAAATATTGCAAATGAACTATGCTTCAATATACTGTATGTTATTTCATTAATATTATATTATACCGGTCATATTTTGGGAGGAAGAAAAATGGGAGGAAAGGGCATCAGTCTTAACACTCTTGCAACCTGGATGTTGGGTCGGACGCAATGAGAGAAAAAGAATGAGTAGTGGAATTTATTGTACTTGTTGATCCTTAGAGAAAGGACAGGCCCTACTCTGGTTTCTGATGCATCTATTACAATTGGAATCTGTGGAACAGTGTGGCAGTGGTTTGCTTCTTACTAGAAGATAGGATGTATGAGGTGACATGGAGGGGATCCACAATCTGGTGTCCCATAGGGTTCAGTAGTTGCCCCTTTTCAATTCAACAAAATTTTATTTTATTTATAAGCAAAAACTCCCTGAGATGGTAAAAGGAAGAAACCTTGAGAGGAACCAGACTCAACAGGGAACCCATCCTCATTTGGGTGAAAACAGATAGCAGGGATTGATCTGCATAATACTGTGTAAGACTGGAAGTTCAGTGTTTAAATTAAATGCAGTCCAGTTTGTTCCTGGAGGCTCAGGTAGACTGTAGGGAATTTCAGTCCTAAACTATCGAGCGACTGAAGTCACAGGTCCCCAGAGCTGTCTGCTTCAGTCGAGGACAGGACAGTCTTCATGGAAAAGTGGAATCATGCCCAGCCACCACATGCATCCCAGGCAGACCACACGGGACAGGACGAGTTAGACAGGTCCAGAGGGCAGAGGGGTCTAGATCACTGGCAGCTGAGACAGAGACAGGGAGAGGGAAAAGGAGAGAGGGAGAGAGAGAGGAGAGAGAGCAGAAGAGAAGGAGAGATGGTCACAGTCAAACAATGTATAAAATGAATGTATATTTAGTGCAAAGTGCAAGCAAGGACTCCGGCAAGACTAACTATAACAGCATAACTAAAAGGGTAGAGCCAGAAGGAAACAGCTCTCTCTGTGGGCGTGGCCTCAGACAGCAGTCCTCTCTGATGTCCGGGGGCTGGGTGGCTTTCCCAGCAGTGAGCTCACGGCTGTCCTTCTTGTGGTGAACAAAGGGCGGAATTCCACTCAGTATTCTTTTAAGTCCATGGGGCATGTTACAATGCATGCCACTTGCATGCCACTCTTGCGAACCTTTGACAGACGGCTCCTACATCCCTGCTGCGCAACTCGCAAGCACTTGCATCTCCAGACAGCTCCTATGTACCTCCTGTTGGAGCCAAGCATGCTGTTAAAGTTCACCGCACCACACAGAAACCTCAACAGACCCTACACTCCCCACTGTGTTTTATAACATTGGGAGAAGCCTGGGATCATTCATGTAGATGGCTCACCAGCCATGCCTAATACTGTGGCCCCGCTTCTTCGCACACCTGCAGAAGGGGAGGCCGCCTAGCTAGAGAGCTTTGGAGTGAGCGAGGAGCGATATTCGATTTGGGCGCACACCCATCACAAGCACACGCTGTGACAACATCCTAAGGATCCAGTTAAATCAACGAGTGCACCAATGACAACATATCTGCAAGAATATTATCTCATGGCAGAACCAAAAACTTTGGATTACTGTGGATGCATACATACAGCATACATTTCTGAAGACCCAAGACTCCGCCTTAAGAATAGGGAACAAGGTGGCCCTAAGAACAGGAAGGGCCAAACTGTCATGGGCCATCAGAGAGGCAAAGTGAGCACACTCAGAGAATCCATAACCAATTCAGAGACATATGCCACATGTGTGAGGGCATACAAGCCTTCACTGACTACATGACATCATTATCTGCCTGTTACAGGGCATCAACATCTCTCTGAGATGTTCCCATATACTTCAAGGCCACCACCATCATGCCATGCCAAATAAGTCTTCTTCTAATTATTGTCCTGTCTCAATAATTACAATGTTGTTGCACTAAAACACATTGTTAGGGTTTGAAGGTGACCCCAGGTCCCATGACTTCCCGCGGTCGCCGGTAGTGGCCAGTTGAGCTATCCAACTGTTTTTCTGTTGGGCTTTTGCTATGTCCTGCAGGTCACTGGGCAGGTCGGGGGGAAGACTTGGTGAAAAGTCGTGGAGGATCTGACTTTGGTGGCAATACGTAGAACAGCTGGGAGGAAGCAGGAGGGCGAGTAGTGGCTCTTGTGGTTAATTCTGGAAGATTTTGTAGGGGCAGGAAAGAATGATGGGTGAAACTCCCTTACGTCCTAAGGCCATACCTTCCCTGAGAGACCTTCAGGACAGCCTCTGTAGTAGTCATTAAGTCAAGCCCGACTATCAATGGAAATGCCAGATGATCGTCCTGAATGATGTACGTCAAGTAGACATCCCATGTCATGACACTTACAGTAGATATGTCTTTGTGATTTTGCCTGGTGTATATTCCCATCCGCCATGACGAACCTCTGGGGCGACAGAGCGGTTTCTACAGTAGCTTTTTCCCCCATGGTGTTCACTGTGGCTCTGAGACAGCCAGTGACTCTGGGGTTAATGTTGTTAAGGATAAAACTCACCAGCTCCTCTTAAAAGATGTCAGGCTTCCACTTCAGGCAGAGGGCCCTATAGTCATAGTCTCTCAGGTGTTGTACCAACAACCTTAATTCATCCTCTACTTCTGTGAGGTAGTCCTCTGGAAGAAGTTCTCTATGAGCCATGAACGTCTCTCTCAAAAGACTCTCAATCTTTTTACCTTAGACTTTGCTGCCTTCCACCAGCTCAGAGGGGGCCCTCAAAGTACTGTGCTGAGGGTTCCGATGAGCTCCACACTGAGAAGTGGCCTGATCTCCAGTTAGTTCTCACATTGCTCAATGAAGCTGAGCACATTTGCTGTCTCTGAGGAGTCTCCAAATGCTGGGAATTCTAGGTAGATAGGTGGGTGAGCCCTGAAGTGGGCTGCATAAATGTGGAGGAAAGTAGATGACATGAGGGCATTGAACCTGATGGGGTGATGTCACAGGTTACCTTGCTTACTTGCCGTGTTACATCTCGCCCAGGAGCTGCGACCGGAGTCTGATCGCAGAGCAGAAAGGTGCGATGATGCCAGGGTATGGGCATGTATTCTATGGAGAGTGGGCGTGCTAGTGAGATGTAGCTTCTTCATCTGAGTCTCCCACATAGTGTCTCTCCATAAAAAAACACCTGTAACCACCTTCTCAAATTTCTCTATGGCCTCCTGGAAGTAGCTCTCCATTTCTGTTAAGCTAGCGTCCACAGCCTGCCGAAAACTGGTTACCCTGTTTATAGTACTATCAAGGGATTGTTTAAAAGCTCCAGCATATTTACTTTCTCTAATCCACTTTTACCTGATTTACTTCCGCTTGCATAGGTTGTAACACACCCATAACAGACACAGCATCAGCATCATCATCTGAATGTTCCCAAGAAAATGTACAGTGAACTTAACTTGTTATTTCAGCCATGAGATTACGACGGGTTATAAATGAGCCAACCGTGTAATCTATGGCACCGTCTTGTACACTTCAGGGTACATCCGGGTCGGCCATATTGGTCTGAGCGTTATCTATTTTGCTCCCCTTTTCCAAAAGCTACACCAAACCCTTAAAAAAAGAGCCTCACAGGGGCCCCACTATCTAACAATCTGATTAGATTTACTTTAACCGATGTTACACTAATCTTGAGGTTTTTATCTTCGTGTTGGTGTTGCTTTAAAAGCAGGTGAGCAAAAAGGATGATCACACAAATATTTAAATAAGCATGTATTATACAGAAAATAAAGTGAACAACAAAGGTGCACCACAACCAACAAAACAAACAAACAATATTTACTAAATATATACAATAAGATGTGTTTGTATGTGTGTAAGCGTGAGTAAATGGATACATGTCCGGAGTCCGGGTTATTGTTGTTGTGTATATGAAGAGATATGGTTCGGTCAATGGAGATATGGTTCTGGGTTAATGGTGAAGCCGATGACGGGGGGTGAGAAGTTCTGTGAAAAAGTCCAATTGGGGATAATCCGTATAACTGAAAAATCTTCGAAAGAACCGTTTCACGGCAGTCTCTCCTAGCTCTCGTTAACCGTGAACAACACCAGCGCTGTTTCACCATTACAACTCCCCTCCCTTGCTTTTTCTTGGCTGTCCTTTTAAAGACCCTGCTGCCTCCATCACTGGCCTCACTGGACCCCCTGCAGTTTGCATATTATTGGACAACACCATCTCCCTATAAATGACAGATGAAAATAAATACATAAATGTAGATCTCATAAATATTAAGATTTGTCATAAAATGACTCCAGCATGTTTAAAATTCACTTATACCGCTTCAGGAACATTATTTCAGTGGTGAAAATATAAACTAATCACAGTAAAAAAATATATTTTATCCTTTCTAACTAATATATGTTAGTGCAGGTGTTTGTTTACATTGAGAAAGTAGCTTATTAGTATTTTATTTTAAATTAGATTATTGTTATTATTATTATAACTGTCTATAGCATTGCATTAACTCAACATTTTGATTCCGCTTATAGTGCAGGTTAAACTTCAGTAATGCGAAGTAAAGCCAAAGTTTCAATAAATTTTGTATTTTTCATGCCTTCACCCCGGACTGCTGCGGATATGTTTGCTCTAACAACCCATGTTTTTTTGGGAGGATTGTGCTGGCGTGTATGTGGCTTTCTCATTATCCTAATAAAATTTACCTGTTTTGCGCAAGACCTCACCTGATGCCACCCGTGTCAAAGATCTTATAGTGATTTATTACTGAAGCATAATTGTTTCATACTCACACAGCTAAATATTTTTAGTTGCTTGCACAAACATGGACAATGTGCAAATGTGGATTTATGCAAAAAAAAGTTTAAATTAAAGTTTGCACCCCTGAAAGTGTGCAAGCATGTTGTCCTTAAGACTGCCGGTTTGCTGCTGGTTTGACGCCCGAACATTAAAGGTGTGATAATACTGTCTCAAATTCTAGGCAAGTATGAACAGAGTGGTGTTTTAAACCCAGCTGGTGGTAAAATCAGTATACACTTGGTGCCAACAAACAATGCTGAGGAACCAGTGCAGTCTGGCTGACGTAAAGCATTTCTCAAACTATGACTTTCAAAAGTTCATAGTTCCTCTGGTTTCCATGAACACTTTCATATGGTGACCCATATACGATGCCCCTGCCTATTATCCTTGTCATCAATGGCTTTCATATTCCTTGCTTAATCTGTGTATGTTCTTTCAACAAAGACTAATGTTGTTAGGGCACTTCTTGGGACTCATCAACAGTAATTGCAGGCATTTCATCAGACTCTTAGAATAGTAACTGACACGCTTTTTATTCTAAAGGCTGAAATCCAAAATCTTCAGCCCTTTTCCCACAGAATACTCCAGAGTCACTTGTGTCATCACTCTTCTTTCCATAAGGGCACATGAGCAGTGTGGGAGGCCAACAACCCCTGCTGTGCTAGTTTCACCCCGTAAATAAAAAAAATTGATCTTTGATCAGAGAAAACTCTGTTTTCTTTTTTTTTTTGTTTTTTTTTTGCAGAAGATAACGGCTTTATTGTTAGTCAATAACCGCCGGGTTGGTCTGCAGAGCAACAACCTCTTGCATTTTTTG
This sequence comes from Clarias macrocephalus, assembly GCA_011419295.1. Lineage (NCBI taxonomy): Eukaryota > Metazoa > Chordata > Actinopteri > Siluriformes > Clariidae > Clarias > Clarias macrocephalus. Next base: position 75,531 of record JAAGKR010002596.1, on the reverse strand, counting down.
CCCATTATATTCACATCAACCTCCAATAATGTTTACTGCATATTCCTACATGTTGTATTTGTGTCTTTCACACATATTTGTGTCGTATTGTAGGGCTCAAAGTTGGGTGCCATATTTTCTGTCATGATTTACCCTCTGTCTGCCCTGCTTTTTTCCCAAGCTGTCACTTTTCCCCATGTACTCATGTTTACCCAAGCCTGTCTGTGTCCTTTACCACGCCTCCATTTCTGCCCCGTTTGCACACCTTCTCTAATCTAATTACTCTAATTACTCCAGCATTTAAGCACGCGCTGTGTGCTGCTTCACTGCTTGATCTCCCTTTCTTGATAGTCGCCTCGCTGCTTGATTTCCAGCTCTCGTTTCTCGATTTGGCTCAGATGCTATGCTGACTGATTCTCTGGTATTTAACTTTCGCTTCCGCATTCCGACCATGCTCCCGTCTAACGTTGCGCTTGGATTCACCTTGTTCTACTCCGCCGCGTGATAGAATAATCCAGCCATCAGATTTTGACTGCGTAAGATCGGCGCTGGAGAGTCAAGGTGCCCTTCTTGGAGCACATCAGCAGGAGCTTCTCAACACTAAGCAAACCTTCCTTATTCAGTGCTTGCTGATTTTTGAGCTCCAGGCCTCCACCTTCACCACCGAACACGTGAAGGTGGCATATGTGATCACTCTCCTCTCTGGACGAGCTGGGGAATAGAGCACCGCGCTCTGGGATGCCCATGACCTTTGCTGTTCCAACTATGTGGACTTTGTTAAGGAGATGAGGAGGGTATTCGACCGCTCATGTCACGGCAGGGAGGCAGGTTGCAGGCTATTGAAGCTTTGCCAAGGCTCATGCTTGGCCTATGACTATGGCAGTGAGTCCCAGACCCTAGCTCTCACCAGCAGATGGAATGATCGGGCTCTGAATGTCATCTTTTTTGAAGGACTGACAGAGGCACTCAAGGACGTGCTAGTCTCCCAAGAACTCCCTTTGTCACTCCAAGACCTCATAGACCTGGCTGGCCGAGTGGATTCACATTTCTTCCTTCGAGGATCGACCACCCCAAGTCCTCCATTGACCCTCCTACCCGTGAACAAACCCCCAGGAGGCCCATGCAACTGGACAGGACACGCATCTCTTCTGAGGAGCGACGGCGCCGCAGAGTGGAGGGTGCCTGTTTCTATTGCGGGAAATCTGGTCACCAACTAAACAACTGTCAAGTAAATGGTGGGCATCCTCAAGTGCTGGAGGGAGCGGCTCTAAGAAGGCTCCCAGATCAACCTACTCCCTACTTCCTCATCCATGAACAACAGAACCACCTGGTATAGGCACTTATTGACTCGAATTCGGATTGCAATCTGATCGATACAATCTGATCCCCTCGCCAACCTGAGGGTTTCCAGCATCCACTCAGAGCAGATCTCACTGGTATCATGGAGAATTCCCTGTCAACCTAGGTCTGCCCTGGTTAACTCGTCACAACCCACAGATCGACTGGACCAAGAATTCAAACGAAGCCTGGAACTCGTCATGCTCCACAACCTGCTTGCAAGCTGCTGCCACGTCTTGCCTCGGCTCCGCCTCTGCAAAGCAACCACCGGGCCTCTTATGTCCCTTCAGAGTATCACAATCTCGAGAAAGTTTTCAGTAAATCTTGCACCATTACTCTTTCTCCCCACTGACCATACAAGTCAAGTCAAGTCAAGTCAATTTTATTTATATAGCGCTTTTAACAATTGACATTGTCGCAAAGCAGCTTTACACAATAAAAAGAAGTAAGTCTGTATGCAATGTGTATGAATCAAAATGATAAGATTGTCCCTGATGAGCAAGCCGAGGGCGACCATACAACTGCGCCCTCGACCTGCTCACGAGCCCCATGCCTCCCGAGAGCTGTCTATACTCCTTCACCCAAAGAATGGGAGGCTATGGACCATTATTTGTCGGAGTCCCTTGCGGCAGGAATCATCTGTCCTTCCTCCTCCCCTGCGGGGGCTGGCTTCTTTTTTGTGGCCAAAAAAGATGGCGCCCTCCGTCCCTGCATCGATTACAGGGGCCTGAACAAGATAACAGTGAAGAACCGATTACCCCATCTGTTAGAGATAAATGCATTTATCAGATAAGTAAATAAAATACATGTAGTCTGAGCTATATGAGATTTTGCTGATATGATATTATGATCTCTTGTCTGTCTGTCTGTGGTCTTTCCTGTCTAACAGAACATCCTGTGCCCTGGTGCTGTGTGCGCAGAGGTGCAAATAAGAGGAAATCAAGAAATTCAAGAAGTCAAGAGCATGCACTTTCTGTTCTATTCTTGTTTTATTTACCTAACCGCATAATTTGACATTACACCTTACATGTATGATCTTCATGTTTGTTCTATATCAGTTGTAGACATTAAAGTTCAAGCCCCCTCCTTTCTGTATTCTGCTCGCAAATGAAGGTGTCAAACCTCTATATATATGTGTGCTTCTATAATAAAAATCAGACTGGTGAAAGATCAGTCATCTGTGTGTGGCTGTTCTTCGACCTGTTCTCCTGAGCTCAGAGGTGCAGTGCAGACGGACCGGCTTGCAGAGAGAGACTAGTAGAGAGCGTACTAGTACAGAAAAAACAACCCTAACACCATCCAAGGAGGCAAAATCTTCACCAAGCTAGATCTATTCAACGCCTACCACTTTTTCCACATTCGGAAGGGAGTTGAGTGGAAAATGGCCTTCAACACCCTTATGGGACACTATGAATACTTGGTGTTCCTGCTTGGCCTTACTAATGCTCCCGCAGTCTTTCAGGCCCTCATTAATGATGTACTCAGAGATTTCCTAAACTCCTCAGTCTTCGTCTACATAGACGATATCCTAGTGTTTTCCTGAGATCTGGAGGAGCACAGACACCGCGAAGTGCTTCAAAGGCTCCTGGAGAATAACCTGTTTGTCAATGCAGAGAAATGCTAATTTCACACCATGTCAACCACATTTCTAGGGTTTGTTATTGGCCCTTCAAGCATCGAAAAAACCTGGAATACCTACAGAAAGCCAAGAGACTCTTGTCAAACTCAGAGGTTACTTTTCGTTCTTTGCCAGGTTCAACTTTATACTCTCCTATTACCCAGGGTCAAAGAACTCAAAGCCTGATGCACACTTCAGGCAATTCACTCCTACTCATGACTCCACCCCAACAGAGACCATCCTACCTTCATCGTGCTTGCTTGCAGCGGCCAAACTTGATATTGAGACCCAAGTCTAGCAAGCTTTGTCCTAAGAACTGGGACCAAGCAATGGCGCCTCTTTGCCCCCTCCATCTTCGCTGTCAGGTCCTGGAATGGTCACACAGCTCCCAGCTATCCTGCCACCCTGGCTCAGCTTGAACCTTGTCTCAGGTCCAGGTTAGTATTTTTGCTTGAGTCATATATCACTGTACAGTGAAACTCTGAAGTATGTAATATCAGATATAAGTGCTTCAATGAACTTTCCCCATTTATTGATTACCTGTCTTACATCTCTTTCTAGCTGTCCTATCCAGTACACATTTGCTTGCAATTCAGTAATCACCATTTGATTTCTTCTGCCGCTCATACACAGATATGGCAGGCATAAGAAATAAAATGCTTCTGGAGAGCACCATATGTGTAACCCTAGTTTACATAGCGCATATATTCCTAACAAATTAACATTAATCTCACCAACACAGGTATAGTTACACTTTTATTATTAGATTGTAGGTAAACTGGGGCATTCATTTAGCTGCTTCTGTCCTGAAAATCCTACTGTCTACTGCAAATTTTCCACATGGGATGTTGCTCAGCATTAGTTGTTAAAATAAGTAACTGGCTCTCTCAGATAGGATTCACTTTGGGCATCCCTAATGACCATGTTTCGTAACCCCC